>ONZH01017213.1:0-132395 GCA_900303285.1 Rhinella marina
CAGGGGGCAGAGGCCGTGGTCCTGGGCAGGGTGAGACAGTACCTGCTGATGAGGGAGCAGGGGAACACCGCAGAGCTACACTCCCTAGCTTCATGTCTCAACTTACAGGGACACGTGGTAGAGCACTGTTGAAACCACAACAGTGCGAACAGGTGATGTCGTGGATTGCGGACAATCCTTCAAGTAATTTGTCCACCAGTCAGTCTTCCACGCAGTCCACCCACATTACCCAAGGGAGCACTCCTCTGGCTCCTCAACCTCCTTCCCCCCAGTCTGCCCCCTCCCAGGAAAATTTGGAATGCGATCCGGCATACTCTCAGGAACTGTTTTCTGGACCGTTTCCAGAGTCACAAACCACTTCTCAGGTTGCTGCTGTCCTCTTTCCCGATGCCCAAGTTTTCCAACTGTCGCAGTCTGTGGGTGATGACATTGTTGACTTAGTGGAAGAAGTGTGTAAAGAGGTGTCGGACGATGAGGAGACACGGTTGTCAGACAGTGGTGAAGTTGTTGTCAGGGCAGGAAGTCTGAGGGGGGAGCAGACTGAGGAATCGGAGGATGACGAGGTGACTGACCCAAGCTGGGTTGATAAGCCGAGTGAAGACAGTGCTTCTGAGGCGGAGGCGAGTGCTGCACCAGAACAGGTTGGAAGAGGCAGTGGTGTGGCCAGAGGGAGAAGCAGCGCCAGAGCTGGTGCATCAGCAGCAACTGTTTCACGTAGTGAAGCTCCCGTGGCGAGGCCTAGATGTTCGCAAGTCTGGAGGTTCTTTAAAGAAATTGAGGATGACCGATGGACTGTGGTGTGCAACCTGTGCCACACCAGGATCAGCAGGGGTGCCACCAGTACTAGCCTAACCACCACCAGCATGCGCAGGCATATGAGTGCTAAACACCCCACTCAATGGAACCAAGGCCGTTCACCTCCTGCGGGTCTCACCACTGCTCCTTACCCTGTGTCACTCGCTGCCTCTGCTAGTCAACCCCCTGCCCAGGACCCCGGCACGAGCGCCTCCCGCCAGAAAACCACACCTTCACCTCCACGATCCTCCACAGCATCCACCAATGTGTCCCTGCACAGCGTTCAGCTGTCTTTACAGCAGACGCTGGAGCGCAAGAGGAAATACAGTTCCACCCACCCACATGCCCAAGCCCTCAACGTCCACATCTCCAAATTGCTGAGACTGGAGATGCTGCCCTATAGGCTGGTAGAGACCGAGGCCTTTCGCAACCTCATGGCGGTGGCTGCCCCTCGGTATTCGGTCCCCAGCCGCCACTATTTTTCCCGATGTGCCGTCCCAGCCCTACACCAGCACGTGTCACAGAACATCATCCGTGCCCTGACCAACGCTGTTTCTGAGAAGGTCCACCTAACCACGGACACATGGACACTATATATCACTGACGGCACATTGGGTTAACTTGGTGGAGGCTGGGACCGAGTCTGACCCTGGGGCCGCTCATGTACTGCCCACACCTAGGATTGCGGGGCCTACCTCGGTCACGGTCTCTCAGACATACTATGCCTCCTCCTCCTCCACCGAATTACCATCCGTGGGCACGGCGCCTTCAGTTGGTAGCTCTAGGCGCAGCAGCAGTGCCGTGGGTAAGCGCCAGCAGGCGGTGCTCAAACTGCTGAGCTTAGGTGACAAAAGGCACACCGCCCAAGAGCTGTTACAGGGCATCATGCCGCAGACCGATGTGTGGCTGGCACCGCTGAACCTCAAGCCAGGCATGGTTGTGTGTGACAACGGGCGTAACCTGGTGGCGGCTCTGCAACTCGGCAGACTGACACATGTGCCATGCCTGGCCCATGTGTTCATTCTCATAGTTCAGCGGTTTCTCAAGACATACCCCAATCTGTCTGATTTGCTCACCAAGGTGCGCCGCATCTGTGCGCATTTCCGCAAGTTGACCACAGATGCTGCCACTCTCAGGGCAGCGCAGCCTATAACTGCCCGCTCACCGACTGTTGTGCGACGTGCCCACAATATGGAATTCGACATTAAACATGTTATCCAGTGGGGGCGTATCATGACGTAAACGGACGTCCTTTGAGTCCTCCCCCCACCTCCCTTAGCCGGCTGGGAAGTTTTGCGCCTGGGGTTTGGACTGCACCTGCACCTGGACCGGGGCTTGGCTCTGGCCGGGGCATCGTTCCGGCTCCTACTGTTTCCTGCATTGGGCCTCGTGGACGAAGGGGCCGTGGTGCTGCTGTGGCTTACCTTGTGCCGCTGAAGAAGTCTGGGTCGGTCTCCCTGTGGTGGCGTTCTTCCGCGTCCTCCCCTTGAGGGCACCACGTGGTTCAGCGTCGCTGCGCTGCTATGGGGGACGCAGGCGGGCGTGAGCGAGTTCTGGATGCGGCTCTCCCCTTAATCTACAGGCTCCTGTTGGGGCTGACAAGTCTGGACGGTGGAGAGACCCTCAGAGACCCTCAGTGGAGGGCGGCTCGGCGCTCCGGGATTCCTGTGATGGTCAAGGTGAAGCGGTGCCTGCAGCGTGTTTGAGACTGATTAAGTCCCCCAGAGTGGTGAGAGCGGTGTTTCTCTCTGTGGTTGGATGATCTTGGAGGGCCACCATTTCTCTGCTTCCTGACTGTCTGGCTATGCCTGGTTGCCCGTCTTGCCCTCTCCTGGCCTTTGGTGGGCCTTGTCTTTTACATAATTTATGTGGTCACTAACTTGTTGTTGGTCCTCGGATTGGATGAACTAACCCTCCTGGTGTGTGTCCCCACAGCAGATTTTGACTTTTTTATTTGCCTGATTTATCTCCTTTTTGGCCTCCCTGTGGACTTTGTACACTGTACTGATAATTTGGTCACTAACTTCCTGCTCCTGTTTTGGTTGGAAGAACTAATCCCCCTGTGGCATGTTCATACAGTAGACAACATTACTTGTCGCATTGTTGGATTAACATCTCTGCAACTAATCTGTTTTTGGACGTGATTGCTTCCATTGATCTAAATATTGTGGTTGATGAGCCTAACCTTTGCTTTATATTCTCTATTGTAGGTATTGTATTTTACATCACTTGTTGGGGCTTATTCGCTACTGATATTGATTGATATTGGAGTGGTAACAAAGAAGGAAGGGGGATAAGAGAGAGGGGAAGGAGAAGGAAAGAGGTTAGGGAAAAGGGGAGGGAGAAAGGAGGGAGAAAAGGAGGGGGAAGAAGGGAAAAGGAGGGAAGGAAGAGAGAAAAAAGAAGGAAAGAAAGAAAAGGAGAAAGGAAGGGAAGGAAGAGAGGGGGAACGAAAAAGAAAAAAAAATAGAAAAGGAGAGGAAAAAAAAAAAGAAAAAAAAAATGCCCCCTAAACCGCCCTCCAGAAGGTCGGGGGGTGGGGCAGCTTCCCCTGCAGGCAAAGTGTCTAATAAACCAGAACCATCTACAAAATTAGATACATTTTGGAAGACCCCGCAAGTTAAAACACGATCTGCGCCAAAAAAATCAGATATAGAGAGTGCTGGCGGGGATAATGAGGGCTCTCGTTTCAGAGTACTAGAAAATGAAGAGCTGGAAGCGCAATCTGCGGAAACTCCAGATATACTGCAGGAGATACTTTCTACGGTTAAAAAAAGCAATGAAGTACTGGAGGATCTACAGGAACAAATGAGAGTCACACAAAATGATATCACTAAAATTAGAAATGATCTTAATAAGCTGAGTGATCAGGTTAAAAACCAGGGGGACAAAATGAGCAACGTAGCCAAGGAGGTTGAAAGTAATAAAAAATTATGCAATTCCATGGCTTCACAGTTCAAAGACCTCTCTAATAAAATGACAGATTTGGAGGATCGAGCTAGCCGCTGTAATTCACGATTCGTTGGCTTTCCTGAGGTAGGCCTTTCAGATAATCTGGCGTCTTTCTTGCAAGACTGGCTGCTTGAAGTGGTCGGCAGGGAGAAGCTGTCAGTTTTCTTTCTGATTGAAAGAGCACATAGGGTTCCAGGTTGGGCTCCAGCCCCGGGTGACAGGCCTAGAGTTGTTATAGCCAAAATCCTATGCTCTCAAGATCGTGATGTAATTTTGAAACTTGCTCGAAATAATGTCATTTGTGTATAATTCTGTTAAAATAGCCGTGTATCCAGATTTTTCGTGGGCGACCAGACAGAAAAGAAGGTCGTACAATGTAGTTAAGAAAACCCTCAGCCTAAACCAGATTGTTTATTCAATGATGTTCCCTTCCACTTTACGGGTGGTATATAAAGGGAAAACTTTGTTTTTTCCGTCCGTAGACGCTGCATCTAAGTGGTTGGAGGAAGAAGGTCTGGGGTAAAACCTTGTGAATGGGTATTGCGGAATTCTGCAATATAGGATGTGGGGAGGGTAGGGGGTGGGATGCCAGGCTGGGTCTTTCCTTGTTTTTTTTTTTTTTTTTCTTTTTTTTCTTCTTGAGGTAGATGAGTGTTAAGATTGTGGCATAGAATGTAAGAGGATTGAATGATCGAGTAAAGCATTGTGCTGTGTTTGATATTATATCTCGTTTTCTTCCAGCAATTGTATGTATAATGGAAACTCATTTAGTGGATCAGAACCTGCTGTGGGTGAAGAGAAAATGGTCTGCCTTTGAGTATCATGCTATGTTTTCTTCTTATTCTAGAGGGGTTTCGGTATATGTGCACAGAGATATAGATTTTGTGACAACTTCCGTGAAGGTAGACCCGGCAGGCAGGTATCTATTCTGGTATGGTAAGTTGGAGAAGGTTGTCTGTATATTGGCTTTCGTCTATATTCCTCCCCCATTCTCTATTGAGGTATTGATGGCGTTGCTAGATTTCAGTGGTCGGTATGGGTCTGTTCCAATTCTGACCACTGGGGATTTTAATTGTGTTATGGACCCGTCCTTAGATAGACTAAGGGAAGGAAAGCTTGTTAGTTCCTCTGTTACCCCTCTTGGGAAGTTTACCCAGGAGACTGGACTGTTGGATGTGTGGAGGATAAGGAATCCCAGTCGTAAGTGTTTTTCTTGCTTTTCCAGGACCCATGGGTCTCTGTCCAGGATAGATATGGAGTTGGTCAGAGAAAATTGTCTTGATCTGATTCGCGATGTGCAATATAAAGCGGGGAGCATGTCCGACCATTCTCTGTTGGTAGTGGACTTATGTTTGGCGAATAAGGGGTTGGGGAATGGGAGAACATTTAGATTAAACCCGCATTGGTTGTGTATCCTGGATAGGGACGACATTGGAAGGGGAATTTAGGAATTCTGGGATCTCAAAGTTAATACAGACCCAATTGATATTGTATGGGACACCCTCAAGGCGTATCTTAGAGGGGTGTTTTTTAAGAATATCTGTGCCGCCAGGCGTGCCTTTGGGGCGAGGGAGGCGGAGCTGTTGGAATTAAGAAGGCAAATGGAATCAGCATATACAGAAGATAGTACCCCCTCTAGGTATGAGAGCTTCCAGGTGGCAGATAGGAACTATCAGGAGTTTTTGCGAACTAAAGCGGAACAGCGGATATTCTTTTCCAGTCAGAAGTATTTCTGTGAAAGTGGGAAACCTGGGAGATTGCTAGCGGGAGTGATACGTAATCAGACTGACCGGAATAGAATAGACCGTTTGTTATCTGCAGATGGCTCAGTTATAACAGATACACAAGGGATCGGGGAGGAATTTAGACAGTATTATGCGGAGGTTTATAAATCGGATATATCTGGTACAGAATTTGTGGCACCCCCTGCTTGCATGGAGGGGATTGCTTTTCCTACCCTCTCAGACTCAGAACGGGACAATTTGGATGCTCCTTTGGTTGAGCAAGAACTGGAGGATACAGTGAAGTCTTTCTCGGGTAATACCTGTCCGGGTTCAGACGGTCTCCCTTTTGAGTTATATAGAAGGTTTGGAAAGAGTTTATTCCCGAAATTGTTGGCGGTCTTCAACCATTCGTTTGAGAGGGAAATGTTACCCGGTTCGATGAGGGAAGCTATTGTAACACTGATATTAAAAAAGGGGAAAAAACGGAGTAGATAAGGAGGCTTATAGGCCAATTTCCCTATTGAATACGGATGTGAAAATTCTGGCTAAGGCCATGGCTCGGAGATTGAGTAGGGTTATTGGCTCTATAGTCCATTGGGACCAAGTAGGTTTTATTCCGGGGAGACAGATTAAAGGAAATGTAGATCGCCTATATGCTAAAATTCAAATGGGAGTGGGGGAGGGCCGTTCGGTCCTGTCTCTGGATGCCACAAAGGCATTCGACAGGGTCGAATGGCCCTTCCTGTTTACGGCCCTAGGGAAATTTGGTTTTGGCCCTGGTTTCCTGAAGTGGGTAAGAGTCTTGTACTCTATGCCTGTTGCTAAAGTCCTGGTTAATGGGGTATTCTCGGGATCTTTTTCACTGGGAAGAGGGACTCGTCAAGGGTGTCCGTTATCCCCTATGTTATTCGCCCTTTATCTAGAACCTTTGGCGATCGCTATAAGGTCAGATAAGAGGATTGAAGGTCTTGGATGCCGTGGTGTAGATGACAAGCTTCTTTTGTATGCAGATGATATTCTTTTGTGTCTGTCAAACTCGACAAGATCCCTTCCAGTATTGATGGAATTGGTTAGTGGGTTTGGGAGCTTTTCGGGATTAGAGATTAATTGGACCAAATCAGCTCTCTTGTGGGTCGATGATGGGGGGGGAAACTGTACTGCTCGCAGGTGCGGGTGGTGGAGAGGAGGGGTAGTTTGGAATATCTGGGACTTAAAATTAGTAGGGACCCTAGAGAATTCCCCTCTCTCAATTTATCCCCATTACTATCCAAAATAAAATCCAAGATTGGAATCTGGCAAAAACTTTTAGTGGCTAAAGTGGATCGAGTTGCTATTTTTAAAATGATAGCTCTTCCTCAGTTATTATATGTTATTTCTGTTTCTCCAGTTTGGATTGAGGAGCGATTCTTTAAGGTCATTGAGAGAATGTTAAATGAACTAATTTGGGGTCGCAAGCGGGTGAGAATTAAACAAAAATTCCTATGGAAGCCTGTATCGGAGGGAGGTTTAGGTATTCCGAACTTGAGAGGATATTTTTTAGCGGCCGAGTTTCTTACTCTATCCCAAAGGGGATTCTCCCCCTATTTAACTAGACTTGTACAGGAGGCGAGTGGCGTGCAAAACATATTTCATTTACTGGAATCTGGCCAAATAGAGAGAGGCAGATTATGTAGGAATTGGGTTGCGGTGAAGCTTCTGAAATGCTGGAAAACTATGAAGAGAATTAGGGGGATAAAGGGCACACTGAAATGTTCTCCGCTTTGGGGCAATGAGTATTTGAAAGAATTTTTGAAAATATCTGATTATAAGGTATGGGTAGATGTGGGGATAGTGGAGTTGGGACACTTATTTCACGAGGGGAATATTAGGACATTTGAAGAATTAAAAATGCACTTTAATGTACAGGATAATTTATACTTTAGGTATATGCAGGTTGCTAATGCATATATGTCGATTTTTAGGTTTGTTTCTTTTTCTTGTTTAGATTGGGTGAGTGGTCATAAGAAGGCTAGGAACAAAATATCTTGGTTTTATAAACTGGTACTGAAGGAACTGACACGTGGGGATGCTTCACCGGGTAGACTCCGTTGGGAACAAGAGCTTGAAATCTCAGATGAGGTATGGCGGAGGTCCTGTCGTAGCATCCCCAAAATGTCACTGAACTCTGGACATCGGTTAATTCAGTTTAATTTACTGCACAAATTATATTATACACCTAAAATGTTACACAAAATGAAATTGTAGGAAACTTCTGCATGTTTGAGATGTGGGGGATTAGATGCTGATTTTCTACATGTTGTGTGGTTTTGCTCACATGTACAGGTTTTTTGGGAAAATGTACAGAAATTAATATTCAGTAGGTTAAAAATTGAGGTGGAGGTATCAGTGGGAAATATGATTCTCAATAGTTTTTCATCCGAGTTTACTGCCAAAATTTCCAGACATATCCAAATATGTATTTGCCGAGTCACAATGCTTGCTAGAGTTATACTGGTGAGACATTGGGGAAGTAAAACTCCGCCTACAGTGGCGGAACTGAAACGATTGGTTGCCAAAGTCAAAAACTATGAGAAAGTATATTTTGCACGCATGAACGCAGTTAATAGATGGGAAGAGGTATGGGGTGAAATGGGGTGAAATGGTCTAGATGTGTGGGGTTGTGTTTTTTTTTTTTCTCGGCCTGGCATTGGGGTGGTGGGTGGGCTTAATATGAATGTACTATAGTAATGTATATGATTTAATTATCTGGTTTTATTGTTTTTTGATATTGCTATTGGATGGTAAATTTCCATTGTGGCTTATCTTGGAAATTAAAAAAAAAAAAAAAGCAACAAAAAAAACCCAAAACAAAACATGTTATCCAGAGTTTACCAGCAGCGCAGAGCGATTGTAGACTGCCAGATGTCAACTTCCACCATAACTGGTAGTCAGGTCAGTCATCTTCCTCAAGTCTACAATGAGGAGTGGACGTGGATGTCTGATATCTGCCAGGTGTTGACCAACTTTGAGGAGTCAACAGAGCTGGTCAGCGGCGATGCCGCCATTATCAGCCTCACCATCCCGCTGCTTTGCCTGTTGAAAAATTCACTGCTCAGCATGAAGTCGGAAGCTTTGCGCTTGTCACAAGAGACAGTGGAGGAAGATACGTCGCTTGATAGCCAGAGTACCCTCCGGTCTGTTTCTCAGCGGGTATCGGAGGAGGGGGATGAGGATGAGGAGGAAGAAGAGGACAATGTCGGCGAGGCAGAAGAGGGTACCAGTGCTCAGTCCTTATTAACTGTTGAGCGTGTATGGGCTGAAGAGGAGGACTTGGAGGAGGAGGAGGAAATGGAGAGTCAGGCCAGTGAGGAGAGGGAATTCTTGCGTGTTAGGACTCTGGCGCACATGGCAGACTTCATGTTAGGCTGCCTATTCCGTGACCCTCGCGTTAGAAGAATTTTTTCAAACACCTATTACTGGGTGTTCACTCTCCTGGACCCACGGTACAAGCAGAACCTTTCCACTCTCATCCCTGTAGAGGAAAGGAGTATGAGAGTGAATCAATATCAACAGGCCCTGGTGCACAAGCTGAAACAATCCTTCCCATCTGACACCGCTAGCGTCAGAGGGCGTGCTTCTGTGGGCCAAGTAGCGGGGGAGAGTAGGCGAGCAGGCAGCTTGTCCAGCACTGGCAGGGGAACGCTCTACAAGGCCTTTGCCAGTTTTATGTCACCCCAGCAAGACACTGTCACCTGTCCCCAGTCTCGGCAGAGTAGGGGTGAGCTTTACAGAAAGATGGTGAGGGAGTACCTAGCTGACCATACCAACGTCCGGACCGATCAATCTGCTCCATACAACTACTGGGTTTCAAAGATGGACACGTGGCCTGAACTGGCGCTGTACGCCTTGGAGGAGCTGGCCTGCCTTGCCGCTAGTGTGTTGTCAGAGCGGGTATTCAGTGCAGCTGGTGGCGTCATCACCGATAAGCGTACACGCCTGTCAACTGACAGCGCTGACAGGCTGACGCTTATTAAAATGAACAAAGCCTGGATTTCACCGGAATTCAAATCTCCTCCGGGGGAAAGCAGCTAAAGATTAACATTACTTATGTATCCGATTCCTCTTCTCTACTCCTCCTACTCCTCCTCCTCCTTGTCGTCTTTGCCTAACGCTGACCCAAAACACAATTTTTTAGAGGGCCAACTGGCACTCTTTTACGACAATTTTTCCGGAGGGCCCCCTACAGGCTCTCTCTCCAAACAATTTTTCCGAAGGGCCACCTACAGGTCCTCTCTCTAAACAATTTTTCCGGAGGTCCACCTACAGGCCCTCCCTCCAAACAATTTTTCCGCAGTGTCAACTACAGACACTGTAAAACAATGTTTCAGGAGTGTCAAACAGACAGTCCAAAACAATTTTTCAGGAGGCGCAAGTACCGACATTTAAAAAAAAATTTTTTTGCTGAGGGTCGACTTTATGTACTCCGAAAAGAAAAAATTTTTTGGAGGCTCAACAAAAGCCATTTCAATGCATTCTCAGTCGGACAAAGTCATTGGTGGTGTAACCGCCATGCTGTGTCAGGCTAAATTTTTGGGTGGCTCACCTGCTACCTCATCTAACTTGGTCACTTGTTGGTGTCACCGCCATGCTGTGTCAGGCTTAAGTCTGCATCGTGTGGCTGGGGATAGGAGAGCAGTGCCAGCATGGGCATGCGTGATGGACCTTCGTTGCACCTAGTTGGGTGCTTCCCTAACATGTGATGGGCATGTGCCTCGCCTTTCTTGGTCTGGGTGAGCACAATTACCATGAGGGTAACCACCAGGCTGTTGCAGGAGAATTTGGGGTAATGGTGGGGTTAGGCAGCCTCAGAGGCATCCATGCATGCTGCCCCTGCTGTTTCCTGTCCATTTCCGTGGTGTTTCCATCATTTTCTGATGTTTCCAGGTTTTCACCCAGTCTTCCCTAGGAAGAGCCTTGGTCCCCTGCAAAAAATGCTTGAGTCTCCCATTGACTTCAATGGGGTTCGTTACTTCAAAACGAGCACCCGAGCATCCGGAAAAGTTTGTCTCGAATAACGAGCACCCGAGCATTTTAGTGCTCGCTCATCTCTAGTAGCATCCTGTAAAAGACAAGGGACTCCACATTGCAGCTAGGAACTTTTCTATATCCATCTATTCTGCAGCTTTCCTGGTTATATTTAAAATCAGATATAAATGAAACACATATTTTTATGCAATTTTAATATATTTTTACATTATACAGTATGTTAAATCGTATTAATAAACCACAGGCAGCATTGTACAGGGATTTGTGGGATTCTGCAACATAAACTGCAGCGGGGATTGAAGCTAGTTAATTTGTGGTGGATTATAGAGGGTGTGCCGAGCAATATATGAATTAATCATTTGTTGTAAAGCAAGAGCCCAGAAAGGCTGTATTAATAAATTACATTTTATTCCTGTCTCTAAACCCCCCTATAAATAAATACATTTTTTAGACGCCAGTTATTGTAAATGGTTACAATTCTCATGAGGACACGCATGGTTTGGCCTTACCAAAAGGACTGCAAAATAAAATTGGTTACGAAAGCACATAAATGTTTGTGGTATTAGACAACATTACAATGAAAGTACACACAGTCCGTGAAATAATGTGGTCTGGCATTTTTAAGCATAAATTTAATAGAAAATTAGATGAGCTCAGGCTGAGGTAGCCAATGAATTGTAATTCACTGACTGGTCTCCAACTGTGAATATATAGAGAAATTTGCTTGGAGCCTTACTTGCACCACTAAAGCAGTGTTAAGTGCCCAAAAAGTCACATTTAAAAAAACCATAAAAAATAATAATACAAGTGAAGACCTTAAATTCCATCAAGATATTCTTTACCCATGAGAAAGACCCGCAGACCAGACAAGCCTTAACAGTAATGACAACTATTTTTAAAATCAAATGGCAGATTTACTAATAAAAATATGCCAACATTTTGGCTCAAATGTTAGCCACATTTACTGAGTGGACGTGCATTAGAGGAAATTAGCGTGGGTTTAGGTGCAACATTTATGTTAGAATTTTGGCCCAAAATTATGGTGCAAAGTAAGCCTACTGTGATAAATGTGGAGCATCTTTAGACTGCCGAAGCTAAGGGGGTAATGTATGAAATGCACTGTGCCAGAAAAGTGTAGTGTTTTTGCCTGTTTTGTCATAGAGTAGGCATTTGCAACAAATTTTTTAAGTGTTTTATGCCATTTTAGGGTGGATTGTGCTATGCCTGGCAGTTTACATTTTTAACGAGATCTATCATTACCAATTTGCCACGTGTAATCGATTGCCCTAGTTGAGTACAAACTGATTGAACCTTTGTAATAAATAAGATTAGACTTTGCACCGAGAAATCACCATGTCATTTTGTGACAAATTTAACAAATAGTGCACAAAATTTTGTAAATTTGTTGCAAGAGAAATAGCATCAAACCAAGCAGACACTCTAAAAAAGGTTAAAAGGTTGCATCTTGAATCATTGCTACGCACTGTCCAAAGATAAACTATGTAAGTGCACCTAAAATTATTTTCCCTTCATTTACAAAGTAATTATAACTCGACTATATCGAATAATAAGTTATTTGGGTGTACTGCCAGTAAAGAAAATTTCGTAAATTTAATTTTTTTAGCATCTTGCAGATGAGATATATGATTCTACATATTGCTCAAGCTAATAATACAGTAGCTTTCAACCTCAAATTACACAGAACAGAATGAATATATATAGACACTGAGACAGAAAATGTCTAAAATCCTTAATAAATGTGGCATTAGGCTTGTGCGACAGAATTTCAGTTCAATATGTTCCAGAATTTTGGTGCGATTGCAATAATATATTTATCCCATTGTCTTAAATATAGATGGGCAGTCTAAAGATCTGCCAAATGTATTACAGTAGTTCATAATGAATGATAAATTTGGTGAATGGCTAGACATTTTTTTCCAAATGTAACCAGTTGGTTGGCTTACCTTGTGATAGATTTTGGTGCCAATCTTTTTGCAAAATGTTAGTACAAACTGTTGCATATTAGACCACAACCCTTTTTCGCAAAGCCAAATGCCATTCATGTTATTCTTTTTAGCCCATTTGCTACTACTGTAAATATTTTTCAACTTGATGTGACATTTTGCTCCAGAAATGCACAACTTTGGTGTATTTTACACCACATTCTGGGTGTAAATGTGGTCCAAACACACACTAACGTTTGACATAGCTAAAATATATGGTAAGCTATTCAATCACTTTTCATTTTCATAGTTAGACAGATGAGAAACACTTGCAAGTTGTGTAAAAAGGTTGGAAAGTGCTTGATTGTATTGGACATCATTTGACATATTGTTGTAAATTATTCTACAGACCATGAATTTCATTCTTTAGGCATGTGTAGGCTGCAAGACAACCTACTAAATCAGAAACCAGACCATAACAAGCTCTCATTGGGACGCTGGATAATCACCATCTTATCCTCCTTGCTAGGTAATAAATACTAAAATAAAAATCATAAACCCATCACAACAATCTATCTTTGTCACTTGCTTCATTGAAGAAACCCTGAGTGCCTATTACTCTTTCAAGTCTTGACACATATAATTGTTCTATAGGTTCATCCATTTAACTGTTTCAGAAACATACTTTTAAAATTACTGTTAAAATTACCTGATGAAATTTTTTTTTAGCATGCATAAGTCATGGACACAAACTGATCTGCATGCTGTCAATACTATGATCTGTAGGAATATTGTTGTGGATGAGAAATACTAATGTAATATATGTTGTATAACATTTCAACAATAATGGTTCCGGTTTTGTGTCTTGACTTAAACTGTGACTCAAATGAGCTTGACAGAAGCTGACTGAAAGCAGATATCTGTGGAAAAGCTGATCTGCAGATAGATTTTTAAAGCTGTTGTTGAAGGTTCTTACAGACATCCACCAAAGCAAGTACGTGTGGGTGTGCCGCGATCGGAAGACAAACAAGTGGATTGATTTGTCTATTAGCCCTCATGCACACGACCGTATGAAAAAACGGATCCGCAAAAAATACGGATGACATCCGTGTGCATTCCGTATTTTGCGGAACGGAACAGCTGGCCCCTAATAGAACAGTACTATCCCAATAATAGGCAAGGTGCTATTTTTTTTGCGGAACAGAAATATGGACATAAGGAAATGGAATGCACATGGAGTACCTTCTGTTTTTTTTTGCGGACCCATTGAAATTAATGGTTCCGCATACAGAACGGACACGGAAAGAAAATACGTTCGTGTGCATGAGCCCTTACTCTGAGGATTTAACCAGAGGACACATCTAGAGAGATCTCTAGTAACATCCAGAATTTGGAAAAGAGCTGCACATCATGATCAGAGACAATTTGAGCTCTTGAACTGGTGAGGGTAAACCAGACAGCAGGTAAAAAAAAACTATTTACAACTACCCAGATGGTAGTAAGTCCTTGGGAAGGAAGCAAATCAGTGACAGTGTCCTTGGAGATCATAGTCGAAGGCTCAGTTGGAGAGGGTAAGGTGTGGAGTGGGTAAGTTGCTTGCTTACCTGATGTTAAATGAGTAAAACTGGTGCAGGAAGCAGCAAACCCTTTAACCTCTTGTCATCATTCAGACCATCTGTAGTAATGTGAGAATAATTAGATGGTACACTTGACTCCAGGGTATTCCATTGACAGTAAAGAATTAACCCAAGATAACACTTTGTGGCAAAGGTATAGCACCTTCTGGCAAAGGTCAGGAGGTATAGAGTGACATTCTATTGGGGGAATTTTACAAGCAATATTGGTAGCTGCCAGAATACAGTTTGGATCGATGATGTATACCAGATCTTCAGGAAGGGAATCAGATGGATCAAGAGGCCTAAAAAGTATCTGTTCTATGATTCTTGTTGACTAGATAATAACTCAAGATTAAATTAAAACATGAAAAAAAGAGTGCCTAGTGTACTTGGCATAGGTGGAGTCCATGGGCAGACTGGAGAATACATTTTTGTGGTCAGTGAAGACAGGACATTTTGTGCATTTCCATAGATGTTGCTATTCTTCCAAAGCAAGTTTAACATCCAGCACTCTGATGGAATAGTTTTTCTTGGCAAAAGGGAAATTCCTGGTGTAGAGAATATATGGAAAAGTTTTATTACCCTCAGACTATTGAAAAAGAACTGCTCCCACTCTGAGGAAGAGGACTTACTTGGATCAAAACTATAAAGAACCAGAACTGAAGAAAATATTTTAAGATGACTGTATGGTTGAACTAAAGAAGCTGGTCAATTTTGGGTATTAGCCCCTAGGAAGTGAATAAAGTCCTCCTCCAAAGTTCCACCTATGCGAAATTATGACATTAATGTACAGTATATAACTAGATAGGTTTGTTTGCCACTGGTTATACCAAAATTCCGTGGTGCAAATGCATTAACTGTGTCAACCCATTGTGAATGCTTTCCATTGTGCCTTTGCAGGTAGAAATGGATATTTTTAGTATCCTTTACTTCTGAATTCTCCTTAACATTAACACAACTTTGCCCAACAGGATGGACATCTTGATATGACTCAATACTATAGTTCAGGTTTCAAGGTATCGTATATGCTTTATCTAAAATTATTATGTTTTGTACCAAGCCAAAAGAGAGAGAGAGAGAGAGAGAGAGAGAGAGAGAGAAAGAATAGGCCAGGTATTGAGGACAAAAATGGAATCTTTCTAGTTTATTTTCATAATTCTCATGCAGGCCAAAATTTAAGAAACTTTTAATTCTGTTTCTAAAATGCTGAAGTCAAAAGACATGGACCTCTTTAATGTAACCAAGCTAATATACAAAGGCAAAAAGAACAGCAGTAGGCCTTTATAAATCCAGGGAATCCAAGCAGGGGCGTACATAGAAATCACTGGGCCCCATAGCATGAATCTAAATTGGGCCCGCATTCCCGTTTTATAGCACATCCTAATACCTATTCCATGCCTCTCCCTTTGTTCCATGAACTATGCTTGCTGCTGTGTTTTATAATGTATGCCATCAGGGCCAAAATGGGATTACAAAACAGGCCTGGCACACAAAAGAGGTATAACAGATGCAGTGTGTACAGGTATATAGTATATACAGCAGTGTACTGATATGTGAGGTACGAGGTATAACAGATGCAGTGTGTACCGATATTTTGTATATACAGCGGTGTACTGATATGTGAGGTACGAGGTATAACAGATGCAGTGTGTACAGATATATAGTATATACAGCAGTGTACTGATATGTGAGGTATGAGGTATAATAAATGCAGTGTGTACAGATATATAGTATACACAGCAGTATACTGATATGTGATGTATGAGGTATAAATTACAGCTTGTACCACAGATATCAGTCCACTGCTGTATATACTATATATTTGTACACACTGCATCAATTATACCTTGTACCTCACGTATCTGTACACTGCTGTATATACTATATACCTGTACACACTACATCTATAATACCTCATACCTCACATATCAGTACACTGCTGTATATCTGTATATATATATATATGCAGTGTATATATATATATATATATATATATATATATATATATATATATACAGAGCAGTGTATTGATGTGAGACATAGAAGGTATAATAGGTGTGGTGTGTACATAAATATGCGGTCGGTTATAAATTATGATCACTGTGTGTGAGATACATAAGATAGTGGTCACTTTAACTGTCTGAATTATTATATATGAGTGGGCAATAAATAAAAACATGGCGTGTGTGTGTGTGTGTGTGTGTGGGGGGGGCGGTAAATGAAGAGAAAAGTGGAGGACCTCCTCATACTACTCCATTCCAGTCTGTATGGATCAATGCAATGCTGATTGTTGAACTTCTAATACTTGCTGTTAGGGGTTGAAGAACCTGTGATGATGTCATCACAGGTCCGGGCAGATGTACCTTTTAAACCTAGGAACTACACCATTTTTTGGTACAGTTCCTTTGCTAGATCCTGCAGGACCTGTGATGTTGAACATGATGTCATCACAGGTCCTGGCATTTGCACTGTTCTAACCTGGGAACTACACTTTACACTGTGCAGCTCCCTTACAGGACCTGTGATTACAGCATCAAAGGTCCTTTAGGAAGATAGACGGAACAATTAGGGGGTGGGGCCTCTCCTCTACTGCTTGGCCCCCTTGCTCATGGGCCCCATAACAGCTGCGTGGTCTGCCCATACCGAAAGTACGCCACTGAATCCAAGCAAATTTGAAAATAAGAGTGTAGATAGTTAAAGAGGACCTTTCACCACTCCTGACATGTCTGTTTTAATAGCTTCATGCATTCCCCATGGCTCTATGTTGTGCAATTCCTTTATTATTTCAACTAGAAGTTATAATTGAATTATTAGCCTTCAGTAAGGGTACAGAGGGGAGGTAACCAGTTAGAGTGTGTACTTGCACAGACTCACTCTATCCAATCAGTGCTGCCATTTTCAGTCTGTGCAGGTACACCCCCCAACTGGTTACCTACCCTCTGTACCCTTACTGAAGGCAAATAACAATTCATTCATAACTTCTAGTAGAAATAATAAAGGAATGACACAACATAGAGCCATAAGACTAGATGCTCTAGATTTGTTATTACATGGGGAATGAGTGAAACTATTAAAATAGACATGTCAGGAGTGGTGAAAGTTCCTCTTTAAGCGATACTTTGATGCACGAGAACCCATGAGCTTTTAGTTCCACCCTTACTTATAAGGCTTACAAACTATCTTCCCTATCTCCCCTATAAATTGGACCTATCAGTATGTCTTCATGGACAGAGGGAGAAAACAGAGCACTTGAAGGAAGCAAAAATCAAGAACATACAAACTTCAACCAGAAGTTGTTCTTCATTAGATTTGAAACCAAGAACCCCAGTACTGCAGGGCAACGGTGCTAATCACTGAACTACCTAGCTACAAATTATGGAATGTTTCTGGAATAAGGGTTATTGGGCTTAAAATATAGAAATCATGGATTTTGTCAGTGCCTGTAAAATAACTCGATTCTTCTAAATCACCAAATAATACTTTATTCCTAGAAATACTATACTGTTACCTTGTGATTATAACAAGGATGTGCCTCTACACACTCTGATTAGACAGATAGTTGTGTTTTGTGCTTTGCTGTGTTGCTGCCCCCCTCAGTTGTTCTTTCCCACATTTTACTTAAACATTGTGGAAGATCTGCAGCCTCAACCCCCACCTCTTTCTCCCTCTCTTTTTGTCTTCTGTGTTACACTAGACTGGTTTTTACATAGGTGCAGTAGAGAAAAAGGGAACCACGAGCTGCTAGGTGAGGAAGACATCATTTTCTCCTAATAAGATATATTACAAAGTTTCATATATTCACATGTTCTACTCATTTATGAAAAAGAGTTTAATGGTAGATATGTTTTAACAAAGGAGTCAGTTTGTCTTTTTATACTAATCTGTTTGCCTTCCAGGAAAGGCTGTCAGGAATAGTCAGTTTGCAGTCAAATGTTTATAGTTTTGTCATCCATGATAGCAAAATTATTGTTCTACCCTTGTACCTTCAAACTATCAGACAGTAGGTCTAGTTAATCTACTGCTTATCTATAAACTTTTAACCTCTAGGTCTGACAAAATCTTTTATCAGATTACAACAGCTGTTTCAGGAAAATAAATCGAGGGGTTTACGCAAATTCATTGACAAACACATCAAGGACAAGAATCTAAACATATCACCCTTTCATGACTCTGGTGATAGGAAACACTAGATTACTATCAGTGTTGAGTTGTGTGAAACGCACTTTTACATGCATATTTGCCTCTCAAGCTTTATCAATAGACAAAACAATACTTGGAAAGCTTTGCTACTTAAAAAAGACAACAAGAAAGTTATTTGCTCTGTTCCAAAACAAAACTGCTATAACAATATGAAGCAATCTTTTGAAAAATGGGTTTACTTATCAATATTATAATATTCTGATTGTCACATGCAGAGCTATGGTTAAATGTAGTACAGATTATTTTATAATCTGGCACATCCAACCGTGAGATTGATATGTGTTGGCGGTAGTTTTGCTTTTACATTATGTCATTGGTGAAATTTTAAAACGCGTGCCTTTCAAAAAATGTATTTTAAAATTGATTTGATGAGATTGATAAATCCACAAAATTATTCAAATTTTTAATATCCGGATTTCCTATATCGGTTTAATTCATTATTTATGTTATGGTCAAAGGATCATATGCTGGAACTAAACAATTAGTACATGTCATGTATGATGTCATGAGTAAGGGTTTGTATGCAATGATTTGAATGACACTGTTGTCTGTGTGTATGGCTTTTCATCTTTTTGCATAAACTATGGATTTTTATGGAAGCCGGAATTTCTCCATATTTTTGTGTCAAGATTGGTACATCCGATCCAGACGTTGTCCGTGCTTCTGGGAATCACATATAGGTGAGCTGTACTTGTGCTTTATATTTGGTACACGCATGATTGACGAGTTAAAAGCCTGTTTAAAAACACACTGCACTGTTGGATTTGTTATGCACTATAGCATTAAAAAACTGATGTGCAGTGCGGCAGAGTCTGTATACATATGAACAGCACAAGCCCTATAACACACACAGTACAGTAACTGATCCCTTCCTTTCCGTAGTGCTAAAACCCGTCTTTCTATCAATTAATTTAATTTTCCTAACTAAATATATCTTCTCAATCTCTAACATTGTGCCTGTAAGACCCTAAACTTTTTTTGTATTTAAATTGCTGTGTCTTTGACAGAGGAATCCTGACACATCAGTGGAAAAGCTGAAAATACACATGGTGTCTCTGCTGGGGATCTTACCTAATGCCTCTGACATGTTTTCCCTCTTTATTGGCTGTGAGGCGAATTGCAAGGCTTTATGGGTAAACCTACTTTCTAGGCTTTCTTTGTAAGTCAAATTTTGCGAAATTCGAAACCAATTCCTTGGAGGTGTAAAAGTTTTTGTGGATTTTCAATGCCCTATTTGACCCAGTGGGGAAATGAAAACCACTGACAGAACACTGATGCCATCCTTATTATGTCTGTGGTTGGTTTCAATAAGCACATAGGGGCTCATTTATAAAGACTGGCGTTTTAGATGTCAGTCTTAATATCCCCTATAGCTGATAGTGGATGCACAGGACTTATGTAGAGGCACCGGCCTCTACATAACTTTGGCTGATCCACCCCCGTTTCTAAATGTAAAACAGCTTCCTTGCTGTCTTACATTTAGACCATTTTCTATGCCTAAACCAGGCGTAGAAAAAAGGTAAATGAGCTGCCCACATCACGCCCACTTTTTTAGACCTGGTGTGAGTGGGGAAAAGATGCAATCTGCGCCAGAAATATAGGCGTATTTCTGGTTAGTAAATGACCTCCATAGACTTCAATTGGCATGAGTGGTCCACATCATCAAAGTAGTTCATGTCTTCATTGTTTTTCCACTGATTCATGGTCAGTGGTAAAACCAGGATGTACGAATAAACACATTAAAATCAAAGGATACGTGTTCTGTCCATGAGCATCATGGACAGCACATGTCTGCAATTTACTGATGTGTGAAAGAGGTCTAACTATAATTTTTTCAGGGATCAGTTATTTCTGATTTTTAGTAGCCAGCGGTTCCCTTATATATTTGTAATCAATCAATAGTTTTAACTAGGTTTTCATAGCATATGCATATAAAGCAGTAGAACTGAAGATAAAATATGACTCAGATGCCCCTTATTGTTTTATGCCTTAAAATTTACACTTAAAATTGAAACATTTCACATATTTCAGATGAGTTACATGTCTAGGAGTACCCTGTTTTAGGCACAGACTGCCACACCTTGCTTTGTAGATTGATTACATGGCTACTCATATGTGTGTGTATCATTGTATGATCATGCCCTCTAAAACTTTTTGTCTTTTTTGCCTACTGTTTGGTACACTCTGTTTTTTTTTAAAGTTGTGATTCCTTTTCACACTTTACATGGTACTGGTAACACAATAAGAGAGGGTATGAGGGGTCACCATTATCCTGACCCTCGACTGTGTACTTGTGGTAGGTTGTGAAGGCACTATTTTCAAATAAATAAGTGCATCATAGTGTGAAGCAAACATTTTGTTGCTATCACTGAAAAGGGCATGGAGTCAAACGTAGCCAACTGTTGGGTTCCCAAGAGGGCAACCCTCATGGCGATCAAGAGTGAGACATTTAATACCATAAGAGGTTATTTTATAAAGGGGTTTTCCGAGATTTTTTAACTAATGACCTATTCGCTGGATAAGTCTTCAGTATCTGATCGGTGGGGGTCTGACAGCCAGGACCACCCACTGATAAGCTGTTTGAAAAGGCACCAGTGCTCACAGTAGAGCTGCAGCCTTCTCACGACACACCAAGCATAGCGTCGCACATTGTTCAGCAATGGGACTGAGCTGCACCTTGGCCATGTGACCAATGAACGTCATGTCAAATGGCCTAAGCAAAGCTGGAGAAGGCCGCAATGCTACTCTGATCAGTGGGGGTCCCAGGTGTCGGATCCCCATCAATGAGATACTGATGACCTATCCAAAGGATTGGTCATCAGTATAACAATCTTGGAAAACCCCATTAATCAGGATACAAAAAAGGCTCTTTCCAGTGTATTTTTTTAAAATTATTCATGCTTTTTTCATTTTTAACTTATGAATCCTCTGGTGCATTTAATGGTACTGTAACACTAACAATGTATACTGTAATAATATGTCCCATTGACACATATAGACAAATAATTCATACACAATCAGCCATATTTTTCCATAAACTTCTAAAAATGGAAAATATTTCTTCATTTTGGTGCAGTAAATCAATGCCTGAACTTGACCATAATCAGAAACATACATTCTGTCAGTTATGCGATAAATCATACAGGTATGAGAATGACGGTTTTGTTACTCAGTCATGCTTAATCAGCATAGGTGAAGAAAGACATCTACCCATGAAGACTTTCATTTGTTCCACTGTGATAGCTGATTATGATTGCCCCTCCATTGCTCATAAAACAAAATGGGTCCCAAGGGCTTGGTTCACACATTGCTTTCTATAAAGAATGAAGCCACACATGTAAGAGCAAGAGATCAGAACAGATTAGAAAGGAGCATGTGGGTTGACAGAATATATGTTATGCATTCATGAGTTTCTGATGACTAGATTAAATTAAGCACGGGGTTCATTATATAGAAAGCATGGGGGTAAAGCTCTGTGGATAGAGGAACGTATGATATAATTTTTAAACAGATGTTTGGTATGTTCTCTTTTATGTAGCAATATAAATAGTCTATATGTAATTTAGAATGTAGGTGTCATATATGTATGCAACTAATATAATACATATTATAACACATTTTCTCTGAATATTAAATATGTTGTATAAAATGTATGTCAAATGTGCAGTGTGGTTTCAATCAGCAGAAAGTGAATGAGTTGCAATACCAGACATGGACAAGAGTGGCCCAGTTTCTTGAAAAACATAATTTTTTTCTCACTAATTTCATACAAACCCTTTTAATAAGTTACCAGCAGTAGCCTGAAAATCATGGCCATCTAATTATCTACCTATGACCAACAGTATGGATGACATTTATTAAGACATCGATCTTAATCCCCCTTTGGTGTCATATGCGCCACAATAATTAAAAAGACACACATCCAGTTTTTGAAAAAATGGTTAACAGGGTGCAAAGCCTCCCAAAAGTTGCAAACTTTTGCACAAGCATGGCATGACTTTTTGACACCAGAAAACTAGAGTAGAGGAATGATAAATGTCTGATAAATGTCCCCAAATATGTTTATGAGCTTCATTGTGTCACAGGGGTACATATTTAGAATATAATACTAATAATCTTTATGTATATAGCACCAGCATATTCAGAATATAATAGTAATAATAATAATAATAATAGATTGATGATAATTTTTTAAGTTAATTGAGAGAATTTTTAATGCTTTACTTTGGGGAAGAAAACGGGTAAGGCTTAAATTGGAATATTTGTATAAACCAATGGAACAGGGAGGGTTGAACCTTCCCTATTTCAAGGGCTATTTTATAGCTGGGCAGTTATGGCTGTTTTGTCAATGGAAGAAAAGTGTACTTTGCAGAACTCTCGTGAGGAGATCCTCATATGATAATATATTTACTTTATTAGAATCTGGTTGGCTTATTAAAATGGAATAGGATAATGGAGTAGCCAGAAAGCTATTCTCTAAATCCTGGGTTACTACTATTAGAAGATGGTTTGGAATAAAGGGATCTCTTGGGTGTACCCCCTTTGGAATAATTATCATTTACAGGTTTTAGATAAATTAACTGGAGACCAGTATTGACAAAGAAGTAATATTAGGTATTTGTCACACGTGGTGACTAATGGAGACATTCTTCCATTTACTGTGTTAGCACAAAGGGGGAATATAGTTAATTTATGTTGGTTTAGGTATTTTCAGTTATGTTCGGCACTTTCTAGTGTAAAGGAAAAATCACTTTTTGAAATAGACACTAGGACACCTTTGAATGATTTGATGGGAAATCCGGGCCGGAAGGTCAAGATTGCCCAACTCTATAAATTATTACTTAAGACACTATTTAATAAGAAAAGCTCTCCGCGACAAAAGGCTTGGGAAGCTGATTGCCTCAGTAGTCAATTAGATAACTGGGAAAATATATTTTCGAATGTAAGATTAGCATCTCATAACTTTAATCACATATTGGTACATTTGTACATATTGGTTTAATATTTTGAATAGAGTGTATGTTACTCTGCGGTGGCTTAAATTTGGTTTAAGAGATACTTCTAATTGTCTTTGCTGCAGTTTACTGGGGGCTTATTATATACATATGTTCTGGTCCTGTATAGAATTAAAAGAATATTGGGGGTCAATTAATAACTTTATTACCCAAAAATTAAGAGTAGAGGTCCCTTTTATAGCAGATTGTTGGATATTGAGCCTGGTTCTCACGCAATACTCCAAGTATGAATAAAGGGTTAAATTTGGTTAACAAGGTTAAAAGATATGAATATATCCTGTATAAGCAAAGAAACAATGAGGAAAAATGGACTAGAATATGGGGGGCTTGGAGGTAGATTCCTCTGCTGAACTCCCCCTCCAATCTGCTCCAATCTGTTTTTACAGAGGGATCAGAGACACATCGCAAAAGGGAGGGCGGATTGTGGGGGAGATATTTGGGTAAGGGTTAAAAGCAAGAAAATAAATAAAGATGTTGATGTTTGTATATGGAAATAATTGTTAATTTTTGAATAATAATAAAAATTTCAAAACAAAATAAAAATAATATTTTTAAAATAAAATATGTATATAGACCCAGCATATTCCACAGCACTTTACAGACAGGGATATAGACAAGGAAAGTGTCAAGTAATTGAACAAATAGTAGGACAAGGTCCCTGCCAATGAGACCTTACAACATACATAGAATGGGAGGAGTGGCATAATTGGTACATATGGCTTATTTTGTCCAGTGCACCAGCCCCTTCTATTGGAATACAGAATATATATATACTAGCAGAAGGACCCGGCTTCGCCCGGGTATATTTAATCTATTTCATTTAATGTTTGTGTGTGTGTCGTTAAAACATATCGAGAGTGACCTCTACAGTGCCCGCCCCTTAACAGTAACATCCACAGCGCCCTCCCCTTTAACTGTGACCTCCACAGCAGCTAGGATGGCGACTGTCTTCACCCCAGAAAGCCGGACCTCAACGGCCATGCCCCAAACGTGAAGCCACGCCCCTGGTCCCCATGAAGCCACACCCCTAAACATGAGGCCACGCCCCATGGCTCCGGGAAGACACAGAGGAGAAGCTGTCTGAGCATGAGCTACTGAAAGGGTGGACATCCTTGAGTCCGTCCAGGCACTGCATCGGATGGAGGTCAGGGAGCCAGAAAACCGGACGGTCCAGCCTAAAACCGGATGTCTGGCCACCCTAACATCAGCCTGCCACTAGGGTGGCCAGAGTTCTGGTTTTAGGCTGGACAGTCCGGCTTTCAGACTCCCTGTCCTCCGTCATGCGCAGGGCCTGGATGGACACAGGGGTGTCCTTTTGAACAGCTCACTCTCAGACAGCAGCAATGTGCAGTCTGAGCATGAGCTGCAGGGAGAAAGTCATCCTCCCTCCCACCCCTGCAGCTGACAGAAGTTGATTTTTACCTTCATTTTTTCAATCCCCATCGGCTGTGAAGTGGAAGGGGGCGTGGCTTTACCGAGTCGGGGACGTCCTTCTTTTGAGGGTGGCCTGAATTACAGGTCGATGCCATGGTAATTTATGATGAAACACAGAGGGTAGCAGTGGAAGAAAACATCTTTTGTTACTACTGAACGGTAAATATGTGAAATTTACATTATATTAGGTAATGATTGATGATGAGTTAGTCTAAAACATAAGTTATATTTATGGTAATTGGAATACCAATTTAACAGTGTCATTCACAGCGCTCTGCCCTTTTAAAGCAGACCTACAGCAGTGAAGGAAAATGGCTGGGTTGTTATGGAAACCTGGTATGAAACAGTGTGTGTGTGTGTGGGGAGACTGCCTGCGAGCTTCTATTGACTGATAAGGGTCATGTGACCAGGCTTCTAATGGCTAATGCATTTTTTGGGAATATCTCAGGAACGGTACGTCTTGGAGAGCTGAGGCTGTTCTAAACCCTTCCTGGACACCTGATGTATCTGTGTGCCAAATTTTGTGATTGTAGCTGCGATGGTGCAGATTCCTTTAGCGGACATACATACATACACTCAGCTTTATATATTATATATATGTGAAGAGTATGTCTAATTATCTTTTTTCCTTGGGTAAAAAGAACTTTCATAAGAATAGTCATTCTTCATCATTGGCCTGTGTAAACATGGAAGCAATCAGCCAACAAACAAGCAAAGGAATCTTTTATGTGGATCTAAAAATCATTGTTGTTGGCAGCTTACTGTATCTCCCCATGTAAACAGGAGATGTCTTGCCGACAATATGCAAACTGTATCGGGACTAGAGATGAGCGAGCATGCTTGGCCAAGCATGCACGGGTGGAAATTGCGTGCGTTTTTTCAAAATCCGCACGCAATTCCTACGCATATTTTAGTATGTACACTAATGCGTACGCATTTTATAAATTAGTACGCTAATGCTTACTAATTTATAAAATGCGTACGCATTAGTGTACATACTAAAATATGCGTAGGAATTGTGTGCGGATTTTGAAAAAAAACGCACGCAATTTCCACCCGAGCATGCTCGCTCATCTCTAATTGGGACCAAATGATCTCATTCATACAGTTTGCAATGGCCAGTGTAAGAGGCCCTTCAACTGAGTGACAATCAATTTGTCATAATAGTGATTGGCATTAATCATGATCAGGCATTGGCCCATGTACAGTAATAAGGGTCCATTCACACATCTGCAAAAAGGGTCCGCATCCGTTACACAATTTTGCGGAACAGGTGCAGACCCATTCATTTTCATTTTCTGCATCCACACTTCTGTTCCGTGGCCCTGCAAAAAAATAGAACATGTTCTATTCTTGTCCGCAGCCACGGAAAAGAAAAGGCATTTCTATCATAGTGCCAGCCATGTACAGTCTGCAAAATGTGGAACGCACATGGCCGGTGTCCGTGTTTTGTGGATCCGCAATTTGCGGACTGCAAAACAGTTGCGGACGTGTGAATGGACCCTAAAAGGATTGTACTGGTCAACGACAATGAATTCCACAAAATAGGTGCAGCATGGGAGAGTGGATCATTGTCAATGGCTCTGTAGACCAGTAGTAGAGTTTTAAATTTCATTCTTCAAGAAACAGAGCCAAGTCATTAAAGAGAACCTGTCATGTTACACACACAGTCTGATCTGCCAGCATCAAGATATAGAGCAGGAGGAGATGAGCACATTGATATATAGTTTTATGGGAAATGATTCAGTATATCTGTAATTCATTCACTTAAAGAGGTTGTCCGATCCCAAAATCAAAATTCTTTTTCTATGCTCATAACACCCCTCACCATCCATACATATGCCCCCAATACCTGTTTTTCATGTCTGAGCTTTCCTTCGCCCCTGGAAGACATCACATTATCCTGGCAGATCTGTTTACTTTCATCCCTTCCTGTTTTGTTGAATACATAACTTTATTGCTACACAAGCCTGGTTGCACTACACAGAGGTATGTCACAGGCTGGACACGCCCCCCACACTGCTCTGTCTGCAGCAGCTACACCCACTACAACTCCTGTGTCTATCTTTCTACACCCAGACATGAGTCTACTCCACACTGAGTGTCTAAATCCCATTACTGACAGTCCACAGGCTCTGCCCTCACATGTGTATCTAATCCTATCCTGTGTGATAGAGCATGCTGAGCGGTGTATCTAATCCCATCACTGACTGTCCACAGGCTCTGCCCTCACATGTGTATCTAATCCTATCCTGTGTGATACTGTCTGCTGAGCTGTATATCTAATTCCATCACTGACAGTCCAGGCTCTTCCTTCACCATTTCCAGAGTGTGATAAACAGCTTCAGTCAGCAAACACATCCAAATATATCAGTATCTAGTCCTACCCTGTATGTGTGCCTGATACACAGTCTGGTGTGTGTGATACACCCTGCTGAAGTGTGTATCTAATCACATTTTGTTTGATACAACATGCTGAGCTGTGTATCTAATCCTATTGTGTATGACCCTGCCTGCTAAGCTGTGTATCTAAACCCTTATGCATACGACCATATCCATTTTGCAATCCACATTTTTTGCAGTCCTATTGAGTTCTATGGATTTGAGGTCCTCATTTTGATGACCAGAATAGGACATGTTCTATCTTTACTGCTACTGACATACGGATGTAAAAAATATACTGATGATGTCCATGTGCTTTCCACATCTGTATGTCAGTTCTGCAAAATATAGAACATGCCCTATTCTGGTCCTCATAATGCAGATCTAAAACCCATAGAACTCAAAGGGACTGCAAAAAAATATGAATCGTACATGACCAGTATCTAGCATTTAGTGGATCCGCAACTTGCAGACCACAAAATGGATATGGTTCTGTGCATGAGCCCTATCACTTATACTGAGCACCCATAACAGTGCCCCTGTAACCGTGACATCCACAGTGCCCCCATGACTGTGACATCCACAGTGCCCCCATAACAGTGACATCCACAGCGCCTCCATAACAGTAACCTCCACAGTGCCCCAATAACAGTCACCTCCACAGTGCCCCCATAACAGTGACCTCCACTGCGCCCCCATAACAGTGACTTCTACAGTACCTCCATAACAGTGACATCCACAGTGCCTCCATAACAGTGACCTCCACAGTGCTCCTGTAACAGTGACATTCACAGTGCCCCTCATGTGCCATCCAGTGCCTTTTGTGTGCCATGCAGCGCCCCCTTTGCCATCCCCAGTGCCCCTTGTGTGCCATCCAGTGCCCCTTTGCCATCCCTAGTGCCCCTTGTGTGCTATTCAGTTCCTCCTTTGCCATCAACAGTGCCCATGTGCGCCCTTTTCCATTCACAGTGTCCCTCATATGCGCCCTTTGCCATTCTAAGTGCCCCTCTGCCATCCACGGCGCCCTAGTGACCTGTAAAGCATAGTGATCAGCCTCTGTGGCTGATCGCTATGCTGAGACTCATACACAGCGCTTACATTGCGCTGTGTATCAGTAAGTACAGGCTTCTCATAGAAGCCTGTACATTGAAAAGACGGCCAGGTCCCGGCGCATGCGCAGTAGTGTGCATGAGTCGGGACCTGAGAAGGCCGGCAGGAGGCGGTGACGTCAGCAATGGCGTTCCGTCTCCTGCCTCAAGCAGAAAAAGAAGAAGAATACGGCACTGGACCGGAAGCCTGGAAATTCCACTTGGAGCGGTCACGTGACCGTGAAGAGGATCCTATGAAGGGCTGCGCTGCAGAGGGTAAGTATACCTGTAATATACTTCCCTCCACAGGTAATTAAAGTTCCCCAAATTTAAAGAAGAGGCTGGAGAACACCTTCTAATCCCTCCTCTTTCTATCCTTAGGAGTCCAATGGGTGGTTTTACTCTGTGACTGACATTTGTCTTTGTATGTACAATTTTACAGGGGAGGCTGTCAATCATTAAGTAGGACCACCCCTGGACTCCTAAGTCCAGAATGAGCAGAGATATCTATGAATAAAAGTATAACTCCAAAACATCGGACCTAATCTCTAGGGGGGATAATTGTGTTACAGAAATGGAGACATTTAGGGGAATATTTGAAGACAGTTTTGCTTCAGTCTGTGTTGGCATATCTTATGCCAAATTTATCAAATGTCGCATGTTGTTTGACAAATTTGTCTGATCTGACTAAGCTGCTCTAGTTTTCCTACTCCATCCTCCTCCTCAAGTGAGATTGCAACTTTTATGTGATTTTTTTACTTTTTAGATGCCATGATCACACTTGATCACAGCATCTAAAGGCTGTAATGACTGCAAGTGGCATTATTGGCAGTCGTGGTCATTAGCCCCGGGCCTCTGCTGTTTGAAACAGCAGAGACCCGCTGGCTATGGCGTCTGCTGCACGCGTGAGCGGGCTCCATGTTTACACATCACTCCAGTGCCATACATGTACAGCACGGTTAGCAAAAGGGTTAAAAACTCCACAAAAGGCATGCTTGTCCAGCACTCTCTAGCCCCTACCTGACCTACCTGTTATAATAAAAGGAAAAGCTGGGATATGGGTAATAGGCTGGTGCTGTTATAGTAAAAGCGACACATAGCTAAGCACAGCATTGCATGCCCAGTAAATGTTGATTGGGAATGTGTTATTTTTCAAAGAGACTGTGTCACGCGCAGGTGTGGGGGGGAAAACCAAACCAAGCGTAGGAGGGAAAGGAGATTAGGCCTAGAAACTAAGGAAGGAAGATGGACACCTCCTACAGGAAACCCTGGCTCGATTCCTGTCTATCTATCAGTATGAACAGGCCTCAAAGGTAGGCAAGTTCATACACAGGAACCTAAACACCGAACTGACCCTATAGGACCCTGGAAACTAATGACAGGAATGAGTCTACCTGTTCCTCCAAAAGGATGGGCGAACAGGCGTCTCCCTAAGGCCTAATAACAAAACAACAGGAGGGAAAAGGAAACTTATCTTTCAATGAAGAAATGGAGACTCCAGGATCTCAGCTGAAAACCAAACTGCTGCTCACCACCACAACAACTGAAGCTATAAGCCACAAGGAATAGTGGGAGAAGAAGCAATAAATAGGGGAGGGACAATTACCACACCAGGAACACCTGAGGGAAAAGGGTGTGGTAAAAACCAACAACAAAAAGGGAAAACATGTCAGATTATACCACGTGTTGCCAATCTGACAGACCTCCTGTTATCTGTCATAGGAATGTCCGTGACAGACTGTTCCTTTTTTCCAATATATATATTTATACTTGTTTCCAAATTAAAAAAGCACCACATGAAATCTGACTAATAAATGGAATTTGCTCTGGCAGAACACCTCAAGTTCTTAGTTTCATATTCTCTAAAAATCTGTTTTCCTTCTGGAATTTTGGAAAATATTGCAAATATGTTGTAGTAGTAAGACTTGTAAATCTGCTTACAGTGTAAAACTGCTGATGTCTGCTTTATTAAGTTCTTCCTTATTAAAAGCCTTCTAAGAAAATTACAAAAAATCTAGTTTCTTATATGCCAATAGAAATTAGTCTGCAACTCACATATGCCTTCTTTAAATGTTGAATCCCGAAAGCAGGTTTAGATGTACATGACAGAGAGTTATGTCTGAATAGTCTATAGTTAGCCACATCAGGCTAAAATCTAGTTTCTTATATGCCAATAGAAATTAGTAATGTACTTTCATTTATACAGATTAAATTAATGGAGAAATTACTTCACTAAAGTACTGTGTAATTACTGTTGCAATCACTGTTGATTGCAGCATCTGAGGGGTTAAACGATAGGGCTCATCGTGATCATCACTCCTCGTCATTGCGGCCAGGTTCCTGCTGTATCATACAGCCAGCACCCACCACATATGGAGCAGGCTCACAGCAGCTCACTTCATACAAGTCCTCAGCCACTGTGACATACGGGTACATCATGGTGGATGAAGGGGTAAATAGGATAACTGCAGATTGGAAAATATCAAGGTAGAAAAGTTACATTTAGCTTTTGTACATTTACAAGCACCCTTGCGGTCAGTCTCACCATATGTTGCTTAGATGGAGTTTGGAAAATGTGGATGGTGTTTTTGTTGAGAGATTCCTTTTACTGTAGCAAATAATAGAAAATAACAGTAATCCATATGATAGTTCAAATGTTGAAATAAAAGGTTTATATCCATTGTTATTTTCATACAATGAACGCGACTTGTATGAAAATAAAAAGGGAGGAAGGATAAGATTTGCAACTCACATATGCCTTCTTTAAATGTTGAATCCCGAAAGCAGGTTTAGATGTACATGACAGAGAGTTATGTCTGAATAGTCTATAGTTAGCCACATCAGGTTCAATCAATGTTATTGGAGGTTCCTTTGCAACAGATTGGTTGAATTCCCCAACCAAGAATATGCATGTATTCTATATGAGTGTATTTCCAATAGCTTCACTTCATGTCATAATGATGGTGGATGTTCATGTTATTTCTCAAACCATATACCAGAGAGGTATATGATATCACTGACCTGATGATTGACTAATTGATTGATTGTTTGATGAGGGATAATGGAAGTCCCCTTAGGCGCCCAGGTGGTGGAGACCCCAGGGCAGTTTCCCTCCCTATAACCTGACCCTAGTTCACAAGAATGAGGAAAAAAACATTGAATAATACTAGACAACAACAGTACCAACATATGAACAGGAGGCAGCAGCAACAGGCCCAAAATCAGCAGGACAATAAAATATTATTTTGTGTGAAACATAAAGGGGTCATTTATCATAAGGGTAATATTTGGTCAGTTTTGCATTGGCATATTTTGCATCAAATTTATCAAATGTCGTACATGCTTTGTATATATTTGTCTCATCCTCAAACCTAACACTTTTTTTTCATTCATGTAGTTGGAGAGGGCACTGGGGGCCACAAGGAGAACAAAACTTTGCGAGGGGGCACAAACGTGGACATAACTACACTGATGGGGACACATATCTGGCCATTACTACAGTGAGGGGGCACATATCTGGCCATAACTACAGTGAGTGGGTACAAACTTGGCATACCTACTGTGAGGGGCACCAAGGTGGGAATAACTATTGTAAGGAGCACAAAGATGGACATAACTACTGTGATGGGCACAAAGGTGGCCATAACTACAGTGAGGGGCCATAAGGAGGACATAACTACTGTGAAGGGACACAAAAGAGGTCATAACTAATGTGAAAGGGCACAAAGGGAAGCATAACTAGTCTGAAGGGGCATAAAGGTGGGCATAACTACTGTAACAGGCACAAAGGAGGGCATAACTACAGTGAGGGACCACAAGCAGGACGTAACTATTGTGAAGGGGCCATAATATGGGCATAACTACTATAAAGGGGACACATTGTGGGCATTTATGCTGTAAAGTAGTCAGAATGTGGGCATTAGTACTGTGTGGTAGCACTAAGGGGAAATGCCCTGTTATATATTGGGTTAGCTTGGTGCCCCCTTGTTGGAATTTACCAGATACAGTCACTGTCCCTTTCTTATGTGATTATTCTTTTTTCTCTATCACCACAGCGATATTGTTCTGGATCCAGGGGACATCACGCCGACACAACAGTGAAACCCTGGATGAGGTAGGATCAGTTGGGTCTTTCGTTTATTGCAAGTAGTACTGGTACTGCAGTGTACACTATGATGGATTTATTAGGTGGGACTGGGTGAGTATAGTTATGCATCAGGCTGAGTTAGAGGAAGGGCTTAGTGTAAAAAATGTTTTCGTGTCCCGCTTAACTACCCCCTCTTTATGTAAATTTGAATCGGGGAGGGGGGGGGGAGGCTGGCAGATCTGAATTCTTGCCACTGGTGCAGGAAAGCCTAGCTACACCTCTGGCTTTAGTGGCATTTTGCGCAGTAAGACCTTGTTTAAATTTTCGTGGCCGTTTGACATCCATGAAAAAATCCATCCATGTTCCATCTTTGAAGATGTCTGTGAAGGTTCTGTGTTTGGTGTCCATTTTTGGCCCTCAGTGTGTCATCTGTATTTCACAGACACTGCTCAGCTGAAAATTAATTTTTGAAGCATCTTCTATCAGTGATCATTGAAAAATAGGCATAACACGGATGCCATCAGAGTTGTGTGTATGACTTTCATGGACCCATTGCAAAGCTTCTTCCTTTGCGGTTAGCCTACCTAGCCCCCAGTCTGAATAGCAGTTAGTGAGTCAGCTAACTCACTCCATGTCACTCAGTAGAACAGTATTACCACTCTCCTTCAGAGGTGTGCCTTAATGCGGCAAGTAATGTCTTTGTACAACCTTCTGCAGACTGCAATCACATCTCCCTGCCTTGATCCACCTCTCGAGATTCCTACATGCTGCACTCCTAATAGGTTGAATAGGCCCCATTCCCTATCATCACACAGGTCAATAGCAGCTCCAGTAGACACAGCATGATGTCCATACATGCTCTTCTCCTGTTGGTACCATTTACTAAACATGTCCTTTTATACACACCTACAGTATTCACATTACAGTATTCCTTCCAGCTTGATAGTGGAGCATATTGGCATCACTGCACATATATTCACCCTCTAGGTCCAGGCTCTTCCTGCGCTTACTCTACTCTGCAAGCAAAACAAGAGCATCCAAAACAACATATTGTAATACAATATATATGCAGTTTCAAATAAAATACTGAGCAGCCTCTTAGTCAACTTGTTAGTCCAATGAGAGTAACAAGTGCAGTCTATGTGCTACTAAAGTGGATAGTATGCATTTCACTGCAATGTTATACGTATAGTTGAGCTGTAGCAAGGTCACAGAACAATTTAACTTGTTTCTTCTCTCCCTTCCTCTTAGCTTGAAATTCTTCTGATGCTGCTGTAATCACAGGAATTTATTAACTTTCAAGTTCAAGTGTTCAACCTGTAAGTGAATACAACTAATAAACATCACATACTGCTAGATTACAAACTCCAGTTTGCAATCAAACATGCACACCACAAGGGGCCTACTGATATCAAGTGTGTTAAAAAACAAAATACATTTTTTACTGGGTGGAGTAATAAAGTAGATACCAAAACTTATGCCATTTGTCAAATAATAAGCTACTTTTTGGGACTTCCATTAATGTTATATTGTAGATTACAATGATAGATGTGCACGCTATAACCAACAAAAGGTTAATTTATAAAAAAAAATGTAAGTAAATATTTGTATTTCCAAGTAGGAGTAATGGAACGTGACTGCAAGTTTTATGTTGGAGAGAAGGCATAGCAAAGCCGTTAATGCAATGAATTGTTTGCTTTTGTTTACTGCTTTACAAGTCATTAACTCCTTCTAACAAAGGCAGAACAGAAGTAAGTCAATCAGAGGATTATAGGAACATCCTATTTACACCTTCTGAATGAAATATTCACAGATGTAATAGGTGACACTGCAAGATTAGGAGTTGCTGCTTTTCCTGTCTGACACCTCTTAGGCCTGTCCAAACACTTATTTACACAAAGCCTGAATGGCAAACCAAATTTGAAATCTTTTCCAAATGACTGATCATGATTGATTGCTGTTGATCAATGATGTGGGAAAAAGTTGCTGTCATTTGATCCCCTAACGTGAGGGGTTATTTTAAAATATAGAACATAGGAATTACCTGAGGCACAACTTACTGTTCCTTTGTTTAAAATCTTCATTACAGATTCCAGTAGGCTCAATGTGACCTTGCTTTCTTTTCCAGTTTTGAAGCTGCATTTTTGAACAATATAGTTGTTAGAGCTCATGCCTTAAAAGTGAGGTGGATTATCTTGAATACTTTGAAATGCTATGTCAATAACAAACAGTTTGACCTGGTGGAGAATACATGGACCTCAATGTCATATGTTTTAATCCTTCCATCTCTATGCATTAACAGATTATTTTTGTATGTTAGCATTTTAAGTAAAGGATACAAGTTTGGGAATGTATTTTTAAAATGCTAGTAAGTGTTCAGCGATCCAAATAAGCGATGTCATGTTTTTTTTGTCTGATTTCAAAATGTTTTTTAACAACACATTATAGAAAATAATATCCATATCAACATGGCTTCATGAGGGATTGGTCATGTCATACTAATTTATGATGCATTCACACAACCATATGTATTTTGTGGTCCACAAAATGCGGATTTTCGAAAAATACAGATGACGCCTGTGTGACATCTGTCTTGCATTTTTTTTAACGGATCCTTTGTAACAATACCTATTCTTGTCCACAAGATGCACAAGAATAGGACATGTTCTATCTTTTTTGCGGCACTGTAGAACGGACATACAGATGCAGACTGCACACAGAGGGCTGTCACCATTTTTTGTGGTCCCATTGAAATGAATGGGTCCGCATCTGATCCACAAAAAATGTGGATTGGATGCCAACCAAAAATATGGTCGTGTGAATGGGCCTTTAATCAGTTTCTATGAGGAGGTAAGTTCTAGACTTGACCGTGGCGAATCAATGGATGTCGTATATCTTGACTTCTCCAAAGCATTTGATACTGTACCACATAAAAGGTTAGTATATAAAATGAGAATGCTTGGACTGGGAGAAAATGTCTGCATGTGGGTAAGTAACTGGCTCAGTGATAGAAAACAGAGGGTGGTTATTAATGGTACACACTCAGATTGGGTCATCCTCACTAGTGGGGTACCACAGGGGTCAGTGTTAGGTCCTATTCTCTTCAATATATCTATTAATTATCTTGTAGAAGGCTTGCACAGTAAAATATTAATTATTTGAAGATGACACTTAACTGTGTAATGTAATTGACACGGAAGAGGACAGTACACTGCTATAGATGGCTGTGGATAGATTGGAGGCTTGGGCAGAGAAGTGGCAGATGAGGTTTAACACTGACAAATGTAAGGTTATGCACATGGGAAGGAATAATGCAAGTCACCCGTACATACTTAATGGTAAAACACTGGGTAACTCTGACATGGAAACGGACCTAGGAATTTTAGTAAACAGTAAACTAAGCTGCAGAAACCAGTGTCAGACAGCTGCTGCCAAGGACAATAAGATAATGGGTTGCATCAAAAGGGGCATAGATGTGCATGATGAGAACATAGTCCTGCCACTTTACAAATCACTAGTCAGGCCACACATGGAGTACTGGGTACAGTTCTGGGCTCCTTTGAACAAGACAGACATAGCTGGAGAAGGTTCAGAGTAGGACAACTAAAGTCATAACTGGAATGTGTGGACTACAGTACCTAGAAAGATGATCAAAATTATTATTATAGTTATTTAATTTAGAAGAAAGACGACTGAGGGGAGATCTAATAACCATGTATAAATATATCAGGGGACAGTCCAAATGTGTTTCTGGAGTGTAATAATATTACAGGTTATAGTTATTAGATTTCTGGATAGGTCATTGATCCAGGGAGTATTCTAACTACCTGATTGGAGTTGGGAAGCATTTTTTCCCCCTAAAATTAGGAAAATTGGTTTCTACCGCACAGAGATTTTTTGCCTTCCTCAGGAGCAACTTGAAGGATAACAGGCTGAACTGGATGGACAGATGTTTTTTTTCAACCCTACATACTATGTCATACGTATGTTACTTCAACATTAAAATCTGCTGAAGTCTTCACCTTTTTCAATATTGTCATGCCGTGGCCAATGCCTTCTTCAGCATAGGGAGCAGCAATATCATTATATGTGGAGTCAATGTAAATATTTTCCATTATATATGTTAGGGTTCTCATTCATCCAGTTCATGGTATATAAGTAGTAATAAGCCAGAGCACCTAGACTTCTTTTATTTTTTTCCTGTAGACGTTTCGCTGGTCATCCATCGGGCTTTACCAATTAGAATGGCTTGTATGAGAATTCTTCATTTACAATGCTGTTGGAACACCTCTCCTGGGGCAGTTTAATCTCACCCAATAGCTTCAGTTATGCAAATGTAATCAACATCTTAAATCCATAACTAAATCATCTATCACTAGTATTTAATGCAGGAGAACTCTTGCACAAGCCATTCTACAGTAATTAAGAAAGCCAGTCGGGTTACTAGTGAAACAATTTCAAGAAAAAAAATACAAAGGAGTCCAGTTGCTCTGACTTATTACTACTGATATAGCTAAAGGTAATTATGTCATGAATGATTGTATCATGACAACACTATGGGGGAGATTTATCAAGACTGGTGCTTTCTACGCTGCTGGAGGATAGTCCTAATTTATGATGGGGTGCACGTTACATCAAAGATTAGGCGCATCCTTGGGCAGTCCGTGTGCCTAAACAGAAATCTAAGACAGCACAGAGCTGCTGTAGATATCTAGCTTCAGTTACACCAGAAAACTGGTGTAAATGAAGATAAATTTGTCTTGGCTGTTGACCACGACCCTTTCCACCCTTATCACACTCCTTTTTGGAAAAGTAGTGAGGGTGGCACTTGTGACTTTAAATGCAACTATTTGAAGGAAAAAACCCTCTCAAACAAAAAGTTTGGGACTTTTTAAAGGCATTTTTCTGGCACAATAAATCTTCACCTATGTGATGGGAGAATTATTTCTATTGGACAGTGGCGTACCTTAAACTAACTGAAAGAACTTCTTGCGAAGGTGTATGGGTGGGGGGTGGAGGGGGTGGAAAGCCCTCTCTGAGTCCCCTCAGTTGGAAGCCACCTTGTCGCTGGTAGATGGGCCTGTCACAATTTTGTTCAAAGATGTGCTCAATGAGCTTCTAATTTTCATATAGTAAGTTTAGCATTAATGTAGATCAGATTTATCTGCATGTTTCTTGCATGTGTCTTTTCACAAAGAGTAGTGTGCTGCTGCATATAATGTTTGTGTTTAGTGTTCTTTAAAGGGGTTGGACATTTTCTGGCTACTGTTGAGCAATGTCTATGTAAGATGATGATATGGCACATAATAATATAGTCTTGGTGGTTTTTCTACGCCATTTTCTATACTATATTTCATAAGCCATGTCTCTCTTGTAGGTCAAATCTTCTGTGCAGACTTCATTGAGGTCTTGCCCATAAGATGGCTGCTAAAAGAGGGTCTTGTGACCAGACACATCACAGTCTCCTCCATTCACACACACTGCACCTGCAATAAACTTTCAACAAATGGAACAAGTGCAGATGGCAGGTGCAGTGTATTTCAATGGAGGAGGATCTGTGCTGTGTCTGGAGTTCCTTTTGTCTGGTCATATGACCTTCCATCAGCAGCTATTTTATGGACAGGAGCTCCATGTGGACAGCACAAGACTTGGCCAACACGGGGACATACCTTATGAAATATAGAAGATGGCACAGAATATCAACAAATATATTAGGAAGTGCCACATAGTCATCTTACATACATAGTGGTCAACAGTAGCCAGAATGTAGCCAGCCCCTTTAAAGAGGACCTTTCATGACTTTAAAAAAATGAATCTGCACTATCTACCTGATAGTGCGTCCCCCACTGATGCCAGCAGCGTTGTTTTCTTAGCAAATTGTCCCCCGGTGGCTTCACACGGGCCCCCCGTTCTTCGGTCCGGCTTTATGCTAATTAGAAGGCATCGGAACAGGGAGGAGGAGACTCCCTGTTCCTCAATGGGCGTTGCTTCTGCCCTGCTGTGAGCGCTGTCCAATCAGAGCGGACCGCTCACAGCAGGGTTGAACTCCTTCGGCCCTGCTGTGAGCGGTCCGCTCTGATTGGACAGCGCTCACAGCAGGGCAGAAGCAACGCCCATTGAGGAACAGGGAGTCTCCTCCTCCCTGTTCCGATGCCTCCTAATTAGCATAAAGCCGGACCGAAGAACGGGGGGCCCGTGTGAAGCCACCGGGGGACAATTTGCTAAGAAAACAACGCTGCTGGCATCAGTGGGGGACGCACTATCAGGTAGATAGTGCAGATTCATTTTTTAAAAGTCGTGAAAGGTCCTCTTTAAGCTTACTTTACCTACGGCCTGAGTACTAATAGTACACAAGCTAATGTGCTGGCACATAGAGTATACTGTACCAGTAGGTTATAATAATAAAATCTGAATGATATTTAAAAAGCAATTATAGAAAGTTGCATGCAGTTTTCAGATTTCTACAACCTAAGGTGCATTTAGATGAGTATATAATTGTTTAGGTGATTAAAGTATAACTAAACTTTTATACAAGTTGCTTTTAAACCCTTCTAAAGAGCTCCAAAATAATTTTGTTAATATACTTTATTAATGAATTATGTAGTTTTGTAACTTAAAAATTATCCGAAGTTCATGACAGTACCACTTCTTACAATCATCATCATATAACCATACAGATTTCTGCTGCTGCACAGGAGAGAGCACAGATCGCTGTCTAATTTTGGCACATAAAATTGGTACCCTTGTATCAATGTGCTCTGCCAGGTTTTAGCTAATTGGAGTGGGCTCCTCCCTGTGCAGGTTCTCCTCTCAGGTCAAGGTTCTCGTCCTGATGTGATAGCACTGAGCTGAAAGGAGCGTGGGCACAGACAGGAGCCTGTTCAAATTCTAACGATCTGATAGTCTAAATGCACCTTGAAGTGCTTCTCTGGGAATTAATAAAATAAAATAACTGAAAATATGTAAATATTACTTTATTATAAATACATTCCCAAATACCTTTAACTAGTTATAATGGCTTGTTTTGTCTGGGGAGCAATCATTAAGTGAAATAAAATGGCCGCTGTCCTATTAGTACACACAAAACCTGTCCTAATTACATAGCACAACGAGTTACTTCACAATACTGAGCTAAAGAGCTGCCTCATCCTCCTCTCTACGTGTCAGGGATTATGATCCTGAATACAGTTTAATATAATCTTCAGTGTAATCTCTGTGGGAATGGTGATCATGGGGAGACATGAAGTACAGAGAGGATTGACAGGACAAACTGTGGTACTAGAGCTTGCATACAAGAGCTGCTGCTCATTAGTCACATCCCCACCTTCTCTCTGTGCTTTGTGTTCCCTCATGAACTCCATCCCCAAAGAAATTCACCAGAAGATCTTAGCTGTATTCAGGATCATAATCCTTGACAAGCAGAGCAGAGAGGAGGATGAGGCAGTTCTTTACCTCAGTGTTATAAAGTAACTTGTCCTGCTGTGTGATTAGGACTGGTTTTGTGTGGACTAATAGGATGATGGACATTTTATTTCTCCTGATGATTGCTCCCTAGAAAAAACGAGCCATTCTAACTAAAGAAAGGTATATGTACATATATTAATAATAAAGTTATATTTAAGTATTTTCAGTAATTGTATTTTATTAATTCCTGGAGAACCCCTTTAAAGGGGTTTTCTGGTAATTAAATTTTTTAGCAAGTGCCTGCAGTCTGCCCTCTAAAACAGAAGATTCATACTTACCTGAAAACAGTGCAGGGACCCAAAGACGGAGATAGCTGAGGCAGTGCAGAGCAGGTAAGAATGAATTATCTATTTAAGGGGGCAGGCTCGGGGCACTTACTAAAAAATATCTTAATGACTGGAAACCCCCTTTAAATAATTGCCTAGTAACAGTGAACAGTTAGTAGATGTCACCTTCTTAACAATCTAAAGATATATTACCACAGGGTGGTAATGATGCATAAAATACATGGTCAGTCTTGTCTTACTAAAAGAGACACAAAAGAGAAAGTAAATCAGTTGGGTTCTTTTCCATCAGAGGGGCACAGTAGTTGGAAATACAACGCCAGTCTTCCTAGTATAAAAAAAAATTTAAAAAAATGAAATGTGATGGAAACTATTAGTCAATAGCATTAGCATATGTTAAATGTTCATCTCACTTAAGGGTTGTCTCATGACAAAAGCCCCTTTAACCCTTTCATTTCCAGCATCATACATGTACACGGAAGAGTGAGGTGTAAAGATGGCACCCGCTGCGCCGTGGCTAATGTCTGTGATCAGCGATGACGATGATCTCGGCCAGTTAACCCCTTATATGCCGTGATCAAATGTGACCACGGCACCTGAGAGCGCTAAAACTGAAAGTATGCGCATTCTGGTCTGGGACACCTTTCCCTGGCAGAGATTGGGAAAGGTGTTCCATAGTAGTAATAGACCTGAGTCTGTACAAGGCTTCCAAGTATATTCCAATACTTCCCTACAGATGGCAGCACCACATTGGAATTTACGGAATTCTGTATTATGTAATGGATACAAATTAATTACATAATACAAATGGCAATCTAATGATCATATGTTATAGTCACCTAGGGCAACTTAAAAAATAAAATAACAAAAATGTTTTAAAAATATAAAAAATATTTAAAATTCAAATAACTCCCCTTTACCCAAAATAAAAAAAAGAACAATATAAAAAAAATCACTGCCATTGTGTTGTCCAAAAACACTTGTACTGTTTAATATATAATACTATTTATCCCATGTGTTGAGCAAAAAAAAACTGAAAATGGCTGATTCACCGCTCCAAAAAAGATTGAATAAAAAGTGACCAAAAAGTCATACATACCCCAAAATGGTAGTATGGGAAAGGAGAGATTGCCCTGTAAAACAATGAGCCCCCACACAGCTCTGTTAGGGGGTTAGAATATGGTGATGCAAAGAAGTTTTTATTTTGTTTAGGTATCAAAACGAAAGAAAACCTATACACATGTGGTACTTCTGTAATTGTACTGACCTGGAGAATTAATGGAACAGGTTTTATTGCACAAGGAACACCATAAAAACAAAACCCATAAAAACCTAGTGATGGAGTTGCATTTTTTTCCAATTCCACTCCATTTGGAATTTTTATTTCAGCTTTCACTACATTGTATGTAACAGTAAATGGTGCCATTAGATAGTACAGCATGTCCTGAAAAAACAAGGCAGGAAGGCAGGGAGTTAAAAACAAAGATGCAAAAGTAAAAAAAATAAAAAATTGCGATTGAAGGGGTTAATATGGGAGCTGGTGATTGTCACCAGTCCCATTCAAAACACCTCCAGAAAATAGCAGATCTTTTGAGGGAAGCCTCAGCCAGCCAGATGCTTAATGGTCATCTACACTACTCACAAAAAGTTAGGAATATTTTTGTCTGCTGAGGCATGGCATCCTACTCTTCTTGAAGGTAATTGAGGTTCTGGGGTATACAGTTACAAGCCTCTACATGGCAACTCATCTGATCTCACAGGTTTTCAGCGGGATTCAGGTCCGGAGAAGGTGTAGGTGACTCTATTTGAGGTACCCCAGTCTCCAGCAGCCATCCCCTAATGATGTGACCTCGATGAGCTGGTGCATTGTCATCATGAAGATGAAATTAGACCTGTGTTGCAGAGGCACAATGACTGGATTAATGATATTATTCAAGTAGTATGGGCTTGTCCACTGTACCATTCACAAAGTGTAGGGCAGTTCTGTCATAATAGGGCATGGAAACAGTGGTTGTCCTAATGGGACGGGGATCTCCTTTTTATAAATCAAAAATGAAAAATAACACTAGTATTTAGTAGAAGAGAAACATTGCCAAGGAAATGTTTGGAAGCAGTTCCATTCTCCTTAGGAATATATTCCCATTTTTCAAAAGTAAAGATATACAGAAAAGTAGATCCCCTTAACACAGTGTGAAGGCAGCCTAAGGACTTCAGCTGTGGACAAGCAATATTAAGTACTGAGATCATAAACCTTTCCACAAAAACCATAGTAAAGTCAACTTGAATTACAGGAAGCATATAAAACTAGGCATCTGTTTTCAAGAATAGGTTACACCCAAGAGCATAATCTCCCTACTGCAACTGATGGCACATTTTGTCAGTGTATTAAGTGCTTGTGAAAAGTGCCAGACTGCCAGATCTTGATGTTATGGATAAGGTAGTGCTGGTGGTAACAAAGAATGCATATATGTTAGGGGTTTGGTCTTGTTTTACTCTTTGCAACAAATTCACAATTTTCAAATATAAAACAGCAACTTTTAACTTAAAGGGAACCCTCGCTGAAGGTGGCATAGTATATACTGACAGGGTGAATGAGCCCTGCGAGGGGAAATTAGTCAGATGAGACTTGTGTCCCCACCTCCTCCCACGTCCTGACCGCAACAGGCAGGTTTCTTTCATGTTAAGCATAGCTATGTCTCCAATCTTCATAGTGGTCTCAATTTTTCATGTTTTGTTAAGCATAGGAAAGAAACCTGCCAGTTGTGCGCAGGATGCGCTTAAGGATGGGGCCACGAGCCATGTCAGACCTATCTCCCCTCGCAGCACTGGTACGCACTGCGAGGTTCCCCTTTCAGTACTGATAAAGTACTGAATCTTAGTTCACACTGCTGAAATCAGCTAGGGCAGCATAGTACAGTTGACAGGTTCCCTTTAATGCTGTTGTCCGAGATTTTTTTTTTTAATTCCCTGTTAGTCTGTGAAGAGAAACATACTTACCGGCTCTCTGTTGCTTGGTTTTGGCTTCTGGTCCTCATCTTTCAGCATAGGCATAGACGGGGCCATGTGCACCTCTGCAGCCAATAACTCGCCTCAGTGGTGACATGTCTCCAAGCAGCACATGACCAAATACTACTGACATGCAATCTTACTTATATCCAAGAGACTGTGCATTCATTTGGTGATGTATATAGATATTTTGCATTACACTTACATCACAGACTCCTGACCATCTTCCAGATTCCTGGGCAAATAGAATTGGCCATACATGTTATTTAAGTTCTACATAGTTACAGATCATCTCTTGCAGTTGACTGGCTCCATTTTGTGGCTCAAAGGATCATGTGAGATGGGAACTGAAGGCAGACGTCTGTTAAAATTCTCTCTGAAGTGTGAAAAAAATCTGAAGTGTGTCATCTCACATCTAAGAAAACTGCCATAAGAAATATCAGAGCAGTGCAAATATGCATGCGCCACCATTATTGACGCCTCATTGACACTGACTTGTTCTGAGTAGTCCTAGTGCTATATTGAGATCAGACTGCATTTTGCTGTTGTACTGAAAGCCGTTGTCATCCATATTGACAATATAACTAGATCAACACCCAAGGAGTTGTCACTAATGTATGGGCAGCTTAAATGCTTCAGCCTACATGCCTCAAAAGTTGCCACTCTACTTATCATGTCTGAGATCTATCCCATACTAATTATTTGCGTTGCAATCACGTTCAGGAGTCAAGAAGCAAACTAAAGCACATGAATCTGCCAAAGAGACGACAGAGTGAGTATTTGCCCTGCTAATGTGTTGATGGCCTGCTGCCTTTACACATTCTACTTAAAGTAGCAATCACTGCAGTGAGTGATGAAACAAATTCTTTGAAACCGATCTTAAGTATGACATATTTTCTTTAACTTTGAATATGGATTGCTGGTGTGCAGAAGAAGGTGCTGCATGCGACTAGTTGTTTTTCCAGAGCTATATTCATTGTTTCAGTATTAATATTACATTTCTTTGTGGTTTAGACAAACAATATTTTAGAGAATTGATATAAGGAAAAAAAGGGCAATCTGTTTCTCTGGTGTTGACAGGTATGTTAATTGCTTGCAGATAACATCTGTTAAATACAAACATTAGCTTAAAAACTTCAGTTTTTACATTTAAAACTAAACGTGCTATGCAGGCTGTGAAGGCAGCCAAGAGGCTTCATGTAGTATCCTGCAGAATCAGCGAATGGTTGAAATGACATCTATTCATATACTGGGAGTAGTACGGAGTAGTACTGGACACAGAACCAGTATATTATAGTTTTCTTTGGCTGAAAATGTATTAACCCAGTTAAAAAAATATTGGCTTAAAAGTGCCACCAGATTTCATAATACAGACAACATATAGTACTAAACAGATCTCCTAGACCTAATGAGGCTGGTGTACTTACTTAAAAATCCATATCAGAATTGCCGTATCATTTCTTTTTAATGTTTTTTCAAACTATATGGGGTTTTTCTGGGATATAAAAATGTCGTTAAAAAAACACTTTAAGCAAACAAAAACAGTACTCAACCCTTTTAACCTGTTGACACGCTACAGGATTAGCCTAAACATGCCAAGAAATACTAGTGGGTTTTTTTTTTAAACAAGCATTGTTTTGGTTGTTATTCTTTAATTACATATTTGCTTTTTTTTCCACACTGTTTTTCCTATAGAGAAGTATATAAAAGAATGTATGAAAGAACACCATATCCACAGCATGCTGCAATTTCACCAAGGGAGAAAAAACCTCTATAAATCTGTCTTAAAGGTAATCTGTGAGCAGATTTTTAGCTATGAAACTGGCTGACCTGTTGCATGTGCACTTGGCAGCTGAAGGCATCTGTTTTGATCCCATGATTGTATGTGCCCGCATTGCTGAGAAAAATCTTTAATATATGCAAATGAGCCTCTAGGAGCGACAGGGGTGTTGCCATTACACCAAGGGGTCTTCTCTGTCTACAATTGCCACACTGTCTGCACTTTGATTGACAGGGATAGGCATGATGATGTTTTCACAGCTTGGCCCTGTCATTCAGGCCTCTTTCACATGAACGTTCACATGAACGGATCCGCAAAAACAACGGATGGCATCCGTGTGCATTCCGTATTTTGCGGAACGGAACAGCTGGCCCCTAATAGAACAGTACTATTCTTGTCCGTAATACGGACAAGAATAGGACATGCTCTATTTTTTTTGCAGGCTACGGAACGGAGCAACGGATGCGGACAGCACACGGTGTGCTGTCCGCATTTTTTGCGGGCCCATAGAAATGAATGGGACATGAAAAATGCGGATCGGAGCCCGCAAAAAATACTGTCGTGTGAAAGAGGCCTCAAAGTGGAAAATGCACGACAGTTGCAGAAAGAGCAGAGCCTCTAGGTATAACGGCAACAACCTTGTTGCTCCAAGAGGCTTATTTCCATATATTAAAACATAATTTTTCTTAGCATTGCGGGCACATATCAACATGAGACCAACACAGATGCCAATTTCACAGGAACAAATATTTTGACAGATGCCCCTTAAAACACCACTACAAAAATGAGTGTTTCTAGAGTGTTTATAGTTTCTTATTGGCCAGTATGTAACTTCTGGATGCTGCAAGTTTTGCTAAAAAAAAACCCAAAACAACAAAAAACACTGTCATAAAAGCAGAGTTTTGTCTAGAAATATGGTTGGAAATCATCATCAATCCCCTTACTGCTCTAGTACCGCTGAACCAATGTTTCCAGCCAGTCTCTGTATGCTTCTCAGTAGCTTATCACCTGCTATCTAACCAATGGTTGGCTTCAGCAGTCTGTCTGTATGTACAGCACTAGAGTGTTGAGCCCAATGAATGATTGCAGTGGTCATGTGGTTAGATGGCCTGTGATCAGCTGCATAGAAGTGTATAGACACTGATGGGGACCATCAGATCAGTGGCACTGGAATGATGGGGGATTAAAGGGGTGGGATTTTGAAAAAAATATACCACAGAAACCCCTTTATTCAAAGTTATTTTACTCTAAAGCATTATTTTTCGGTCATTGTTATACTGATCTATCACCAAAGCAAGCAACAAGAATACATTCCAACACTAAATGCAGTTCCATTATTGGTGGAGGCCAATCTTGTCGGAATCACAGAAACTTCTAATGGCTTCATTGCTAGTGTCATAAAAGATATAAAGTCGAATTTCTATCTTTTCAAATCTATTTTTTCTGAAATGGCGGTAAAAAACCCCAAAAATGCCTTATCCATTTGCTTGCATTTGAGAGGCAGTCACGGCCATCTTTATTGAAGACACCCGCAAAATCTCTTGGGGTTGCCGTGTGACAAAAACAGTACTCACCCGGGTTGTCACCCGGGTTGCCATGTGACAAAAACAGTGCTCACTCCTTTAACCTGTATTTCTAAATGCAGTTCCATTATTGGTGGAGGCCAATCTTGTCGGAATCACAGAAACTTCTAATGGCTTCATTGCTAGTGTCATAAAAGATATAAAGTCGAATTTCTATCTTTTCAAATCTATTTTTTCTGAAATGGCGGTAAAAAACCCCAAAAATGCCTTATCCATTTGCTTGCATTTGAGAGGCAGTCACGGCCATCTTTATTGAAGACACCCGCAAAATCTCTTGGGGTTGCCGTGTGACAAAAACAGTACTCACCCGGGTTGTCACCCGGGTTGCCATGTGACAAAAACAGTGCTCACTCCTTTAACCTGTTGAGACGCTACAGGATTAGCCTAAAAAATGCCAAGAAATACTACAGGATTAGCACGCTGGCCAGGTGCGGTGACATACTCAGTGATGACATCACCACGCCCAGGTAGCGTGATGATGTGATGGTGTCATCACATCACCACATGAGGTTTCAAGGGGTGTCCAATCAAGATGGCCACGACTGCCTCTCTGTGCGCCAATGGATGAGGTAAGTGAAATTCGGAAAGCAACCAAATCTAATTTTTCATGACTTCACTCATCACTACTGCTAAGCAATATCGTTACAAAATGAATATAAACATTTTGATCAGACTGTATGAGCTTACTTGCCACTTCATGACAAACTCATCACAGCACCTAGAACATCAGCCAGACAGAACTCTTGCTGTCAGACTAAGCCACTCCACGAAAAAGACAAATTAGCATTTCTTACATCTGCTGGCATCAGACAGGCTTATCTTTCTTTTCTTTTTGGAAGTAAATCTAATTTGAAAATCTTTCCCAGAAACTCAAATGTTTGCAAATTAGCTTTCCTTACAAAAAGAAAAGAACATTAAGTCTCTCTGATGCCACCAGAAGTAAGAAATGCTAATCTGCATATATTTTTCCTAGAAACCCTGAGCAGAGACGTCTTTCTATAATGAGGAAGAGTACACCTCAGTGCCAGACAAAGACCTCTCAGCTAGTAAAGCCAATGTTCTGATCAAGGGTAACCAAATAGAAAGTGTTATTTGCAGATATGATTCTGACTTAGCTATTAACAAAATTATGCTTCATGGCTTATTTGAAAGGCTGAGCATTGACTTTGTATAGCAACATTACAGCTGGTGGCTGAGATTGCTAGTTTTCTTTTCCTTTTGTAAGGACAACTGGTATATATTAAAGATGAAAAAATGGATGCTACTAATTATATAAATTTTTATTCATTTCAGACCAGACCCACTTGTAATTCTCCACTGGAAAAGAGACGTAAAGATGCAAACCCGTTCTCCTTCCAAAAGGTATATAGTACTGTATAGTACTGAGTGTCCCTGTGTTATGTTATGATTCTCTGCTTTAAAAATGTAACTCAGTTCTCTTTCCAAAAGGACAAGAAAACTCTTGAGCGTCTCAAGAGAAAATTGCCCTGGTTAGTGGCCTTTTTTGAGGTCTTGGGGGTACTCTTTTTCATTAGGCAGACCTCCTAGAATGGCAAGTATGCATGATGAGTATTATAGTCCAGCCAATGTTGGACTGCATTTCTGGGAAAAACATATGCCAATTAGCATATCTTAGTGTTTGTTTTTTTAAGAGAAACTTATTTAAATATCAAGGTATGCAAATTAGCATTCCACCAGATTTTCCCCTGGTGGTAGCCTTAAACTGTTCAATCAGTGTTTTTTCATAATAAGATTTTCCCTGGTGGTAGCCTCAAACTGTTCAATCACTGCTTTTTCATATAGTAAAGTTAATTTACATACCTTTGGGTTTCTGGGAAGCATGTTCAAATTAGCCTTCCTTTTAAAAAGAAAAATAAGCTGCCTAATCAATGCCAGCAAAACCAAGATATGCTAATTTGCATATATTTTTCTCAGAAATACAGAGCAGCATTGGCTGGACTTTGGTACTCATCAAGTATACGAAGTGCTTTCCATAATGTGAAAGAGTACCCCCAGACAATGGATATACTCAATTTTTTTTTTATTTGCCGAACTGGGCACAAAATGAATTTCAAAAAATTTTCTCATCTGTAGTTAGTATTTAACAGATATCTACCATTTAAATAATCTACATCTGATTAGCTACTATAACCCTCAACATGTTCCTCTGTTACCCACAATGCCTTCAAAATAATGGCAATTTTTATATAGTTAGCTGGCTTAGAAAAACTTTCATTGAAGAAGAATATGAAACTTCTGAAATTCATTTATGTTTTTTTGCTACAAACTGAAGATGAAGAGATCATTCCTTGACATATCAGGGTATACAAGTATCAATATTTGGCGACAGTTTATTTCAGGGAGTGCTCTAGACAGGTTATTGGGTCTGACTATTTTTTTTCTCAGTAATCAGATCCAAGTGAATCAACAGGTGATAAAGGAGAATTCATTCTCAAGCTTCTTATTCAGCTTTGAAAAGCTCTCGCTATGTTACCAGTAGTAGGACCTGGCGTGACTTGAGGACAGACAAAGTAATAACAACTAGTACTGAGTGATTTTTTTGTTCTAATCTTCGAACAGTTATAGTTACGGACAACCTGCAGGTAAATTTGATGAGGGAAACTTTTCACTTTGGTTTCAGCTTGCAGATGTCTTGTAATATAAGTTACCAGATGACCCATGAGAAATACATGAAGTCCACTCTCTTTAGATATAAAGGTTATATTAGTACAGTACTGTGCTGTACAGGTCAGAGACAGCATGCTTATTTGAATTAATGTCAAAGTCTTTCAAATTGGTAAAGCCTCCATTAGTGAAAAAGGGTTAAAAAATTAATACAAGATCTTAACAAAAAACTGTGTAGGCCACCATCACAACAAAATATTTAAAAGATATGGGAAAATGAAGTTCACTTTTGGTTCTGGAAAAAAATACAGGCTTTTCTGTCCACACATTTACTATCAGAATAGAACTCAACACTTTTGGATCTGAAAGGATGTGTAGTTGCTAAGAAGGCATTAGTAAGAAAAGAAATAGACAAACAAGAAGAAAATTTTACTAGAGGTTTTTTAGATACAGTTTTTGATGCCAAAGGCAGAAGTGGATTGGATAAGTAGACAAGATATTGTCTTTATATGAGTCCTGTGTTTATGACCCATTCCTGGCTTTGAATCCATAAACTGTATCTAAACACCTGAACCAGCCTATGGTGTGATGAATACTACTACTACTACTACTACTACTAATAATAATAATCTTTCAATAGTGCAACCATATTCCACAGCACTTTACAATTCAGAGGGTATATGTACAGATCAAAATAGACAGAATTACAGGCTAACAATTGAAACACTAGAGGTGAGGGCCCTGCTCGCAAGATCTTACAAATCTATGAGGGTGACATGAAAGGTAAAATTGATTGTATAGTCTGATGAGCCTAAATTTGAGATAGTTGGGTATTAAACAATTACAAAGGCAAATAAGGTATTAAAAGGCATTGCAAACCATGCATAGAGTCATGAGTGACGCATGATGAAGGAAAAATTCTAGGGATTAAAAACATTTAAGACACAAATACACCAAGATGCTAGAAACATTACTCAAAGACTGACAGATTTATATGAAGTGACTGTGTAGACTGGTGGCAGACACAATACTGGGGCCTAAAACAATGCAAATGATTAGCAATAAGGTAAGCAATAAGACTGCCCATAATAAACTTGAACCCTTACAGCAAGAATCAAGTTTTGTTGGACAAGGCAACATTTTATGATCTTCAGTGTTTCTGTTTTGTGGAGCCTAAGAACCATGTAGCCTCAGTTACCCATTCTAAACTGATGGTTGTGGAGCCTGCTGAGCCTTTGCTGCTATATCTTATCAACTTTAAGATTCAACACGTACTGCCTTCAAAGACTGTCTTCTGTGTATCACTTTTGTAACATTTTCTTGAGTATTCTTTGTCCCTGAAAATTAACATTATCCATTTCTGAGATTCTTACATCACCATGCATGACATCAAAAATCATTCATAGCCTGTCAGTTTCATTATATGTCTTGCCTATTACTATGTTAGATCTGGACACATAGAAAGTGCATAAATCACTACTTAAAGAAGATCTGTCACCACAAAATGAAATGCAATCTGAAAACACCATGTTCTAGAGCAGAAGGAGCTGAACAGATTTATATATAGTTTTGTTGGAAAAGATTCAGTAAAACTTGTAATGTATACATTTTTATCTTTGTTTTTTCCACTTCCTGTGAACAGTTATCGGTACAGGAGGGAGGAGTTGCCAGTGACTGATTCTATCTCTGTATTCACTCTTATATATTGCCAATGCCATCAGTCACTGTTAACTCCTCCCTCCTGTGCCAATAGCTCTTCAAAGGAAGTGGACAAAGCAAAGATATAAATGTATAAATTACACATTTTTGCACAAAACTATATAAGAATCTGCTTGGCTTCTCCTGTTCTATAACATGGTGCTTTCAGATTGCATTGCATTTTGTAGTGGCAGGTCCACTTTTTTTTAAACCCATTTTTTAATTTAATTTTTTAATTAAAAAAAAAAAAAGATTTTAAAAAATAACAAACAAACACAGTCTCACCCAGACAAGTTCAACTTTGAGCTTATTCATTCCCAGTCTACCACCCATGAACATTGGCCATCAGAGCTGTGTACATTTTTCCTACAATATGATTGATCATTCTTGATCATGGCTTTGTGTAAATATGCCCAGCGATCATTAATTGAGTCTGTTCTGCGGAAATCATCAGCACATGCCCTTGTGTAGACAGAGAATGTGTTGCTGACAATATGCAAATTGTATAAGGATGAATGATAGAGCTAGTGATCATTTGTCCCCGTACATCACAATAATTGCTAGATATAATAAACAAACAACTCCATCGACATGCTATATCATATCTGCTGTGCAAAAGACTTTTATTCTCCAGGCTTTGTACAAAAGTGGAACAATACTTGAAAATGATCTTAGAGAAAAGCACTAGGAGAAAATCTTTGTCACTCAGATTTTTTTAGGAGAAAAATCCTTAAGTCTTGTCTAACAGTATCCGTGTCTATTTATGTTTCATTGTATGTAGCCTTCTATGTCTAAAATATGTTAGATGTTTTACACCTTTAGTGTATGTATAGTGGGGGTTAACCACTTAACAGAGACAGGGTTCTATGACCTATGAGGGATTTCTGGACATTACTCTGTAAATTACCTTGTTAACAGTCCTATGTATATATGTAGAGGACACTAATAGTCGACACGTGAAAACTGACATATGGTCTCAAATGAACAGCGCAGTGCTTAATTACTCTCTCTAACTTCAACATTGTCTGACTTTGTGCTAAACCTAAGCTGACTTGCTTTTTGTAGAGATTAATCTGATATTTGTTTTCCCTTGAACTGCATTTTAACTTGATGAAGGTTATATAACATTAAGCATGGAAAATGAAGACCTCTGTTCATTCACTGGCCAGGTGTGGTGTAGACAGCCTCAATCTGCACATTTCCTCAGACTGCCCTGCAAATGACCTTAACTATGGCACAATGTGAGAAGTTACATAGAGTGACTTTTTCCTACTACTCTCAATAAAGTACAGTTGTACCATTTTAGACATAGTGACATCAAAAATTGTCACATCTCATAATTACTTGGTTGAGTCTTAGCTGGGGCTCCACTGGCATAAAATATGCTCCTCACGCCACCAACAAAATTAAGCCATTTAATATATGATATATGGCAAGTATGTTTGCTATGAGTAACCTTAGAGAAAGTGCAGAGCAGATTTGAAGGCATTTTACAAAATAATTCAGTTGTTTTCAATTTTGGAAAATCCACACTTGATATGAGGTATTAATTTGTAAGAGTGTAGGAGTACATGTACAATATTATGTACCCATAGGATAAGGGATAACTAACTGATTGGTGGGGGTCCAACCACTGACACCCCCACAATCCCTAGAACATGTACAATCCCTAGTACATGCGCCCTATCGACCCATTCATTCTCTATAGGACCATTGGAAATAGCTGAGCTCTATACTCGGCTATCTACGGCAGTCCCATAGAGAATGAATGGAGTGGTAGGGCACATGTCCGACCTGCCACTCCATTAGATTGCGGGAATGGGACCCCCGTTTTCGGGATAAGTGGAGGTCCCATGATAACTTCAAAGCTTGGCACAACCCCTTTAAATATGAATGATGAGAACAATACATTTGCTCAAGTGAAATTGTATGTCAACTGTTTTCCTTTTTATCTCCAAGTTTCTTAAATGGTGATAGATGTATGTAAGTATTATAAGTTTACAGATTTAATGTAATTCTCTGTGAAAACTTTCATAATATGTAAAATGGAAAAGTATCATGCAACATTTAAGGACCATTCATGTTATCTCTCTGGTCCTACAGATGCAAGTTTTCAAACTGTTCATTACAGAACTACCGTAGCCATTAAAGGGGTTATACCATGATTATTGTAAAAAAAAGCAAATCAGTTATCATATAGTACATGACAGTCACTTTCTAACAAAGCTAGAACCAGCCCTGTACCTGACATGGATCCAGAGATCTCGCCATTCATTGCTCTAGTAGATTTATATCACGCTGACAGCTTAAAGGGAACCTGTCATCAACTTTATACTGCCCATACTAACGGCAGAATAAAGTAAAGACAGGTGAGTTGATTTCAGTGGTCTGTCATTTAAAAGTTAATAGTAAGTGGTTGCCGAGAAACAACATCATAATCATTGCAGACTAGGCCTGGAAAAGAGTCACGGCCACCTGAGAAGAGTCATTCATGAATTCCTGCTCTTTCTGCCCACCTGCTGATGATTGACAGGCTTCTATCTAGTTTCCCCCCTTTCTTTCTAGGAGAGAACTGCCAATCTTCAGCAGATAGGTGGGAGAGCAAGTGATTAGAAATAACCATGACTCTTTTAAGGTAGATTTGACTCTTTTCAAGCCCTGTGCTGCAATGTTTAAGATGCTGGTTCTCGGCAACCACTTACTTTTAGCTTATGAGTGACACACTGCTGAAATCAGCATTTCTCTCACTATTTTACGCTTCTCTAAGTGAGGTCAGCAAAATGTTGATGACAGGTTCCCTTTAAGGGCAGTGTCTTTTCTGCTGCAGCTCAGGGGGGGGGGGGGGGGTATCAAAGCTCAGGAGACAGTTAAAGGATGAAATTGAGCATGTGCTCAAAAGAACAAAGAGCAGATACATTTTATTGAATAACTCAGTGGCTATACACAATTTCTACATACATGTAAATACAAATGTATTCATGTTAATGTGCTGGTTTGAAAACTGTAGTGTCGTGGGTCAACTCCTTTAACATCACATAAAAAAACAAAAAACAAATGGGCTGCATGTTACTAAGGTGTAAAGGAGAAGTTGCCAAAATGATGTCCTGTTCTCTGACATCACTTCCTGCTCTGCGCCATTGGCTAAATCTCCACCACACACCAACTGCTCCACCAATCCCTGGCACCAAGCACAGGTTTTTAGTTTTAGCGGTGGCTGTGTTTGATATTGTAGCATAATACAGTTTTGTCCTAGTCAAGTGAATGGGATTGAGCTGTATTACAGCCACTACAAAAAGTATGGAGCTTTGCCTGGCAAACAAGGAAAGGTACAAAGTACTTGCGGACCGTTCAAACAGCTTGCTGGCCATTAATTTTTAAGAACCAGAGAACTCTATTAATAATCTACAGCATAGCATACAGAACAAATTGGGAACTTGCAAGTGAGAGACCAAGCGGAAGCCTTAACAGCTCTGGTATTTTAAAGTGGTGATCCCATGATTAATGTAAAATATGAAAATTAGGCATCATTTAGTGCATGACAATATCTTTCTAACAAAGCTAGAACCAGCCCTGTACCTGACATGGATCCAGAGATCTCCCAATAAATTGTTCCTTCTGTTCTACTAGACATCTCAGGGATATGTTGTTTCTAAGGGACGATGTCCTTTCTCCTTCATCTGGTGGCAGTTGAAGGATTGAACTGAGCATGTGTGTCCACCTGCAGTAAGATAGACAGAGAAATTAGAAAAAGATAAACAGCAGGTGGCGCTATACACATAGATTTGATTGAATAACTCAGTAGCTATACTAAATGTTTAATTATATGCAATTACAAAGGTATTCAGATCCAGGTGCTGGGCTGAAAAATGTAGAGTATTTTGCACGGGACACCACTTTAAATGATTCTATGTCCTTTTTAATATTTATGAAAATTTGCCTGTAGTTTCATTTGGAAAATGTAAGTATTCAACAACATTATAGCAAACAGGATTGAATGATTAAATAAACTGGAGATGCTGGTAGATCATGATTTGTTTTTAAATCATGGGTGGGGGAGGGGAATTGGGCTGCTAGTGCTCAATAGCAGGAGAAGGTACACTGACCTTGTTACAATTTAGCAATAGTGCTGACTTTGGCCAGCTGGCAAGTAGCTAGCTATAATGCTATTGTCTGACACATAAGTTGCTAAAATGCTAGCCGCAGAACCTAAGCTGAAGTTCAGTCCAGATTTCACTCTACAGAGTTTCAATCACAAGGCCTCTTTAAATTCTTAGCTACAGTTTATGTCTTACAGGACCATTGACACTGCCTTTTTACAGTGCCAGTCACCGTTTACCTTTGCAGTGCCCTGTTATAGTAGTAGCCCCTGACAAAGTACACTCCTTATAATATCAACCAGATTGCTTGCTAAAGCACCTGCATTTACCAGAGTCCCCCCCTCCAGAGTGATTCAGTGTTCCTCTCTTCCAGCTCTTTCACAATAATAATCAGAGGAAAATGCAGACTATAACAAATATGAATAGCAATATAAAAAATCATCCATCATTTCAAATTTAATTAAATGCTTTATAAAGTAAGCCATGGATGTTTCTAGTTTTTGTTCGGCCACATAAAGCAGGTTACTATGAAATGAATTATATGTTGTCAGAATGGGCATCTTTGTGTTTTTACCTCAAAGTATTTACTTGGCTTGAAGAAGAAAGGCGGGTGACCAACATCAGCATTGTTGTGAAGGGTGATATTTTTTTTTTGCCAAATGGTGTCAGATTTTTGATCTTAGCTATTATAACCGAAGCATAATTGTAATGTTATTTTGTTTAAGGTCGACTTAACCATTTAGGACACATGCCAGTTGTGTGGCTTTAGAGAAATATTTGGAGGATAATTTACCCTGGAAAAGGATTAAAGAAGCATGTACATTTGCTGAAAACAGAATCTAAGACATGTTTAAATTTTGTAAATACTGGTGCGTTCCTTATTCCCATGCCATTTTATTTATTTTTTTGCTAATGTGTAGGGACAGTGACAGGGAACATGTTTTATACTTTATTTAGGGAAAACATTTAATTATGGTAGAAAACTTGGGCTGAAAAGTCACTTAACAGTGATCTCTAAGGCATGTTGCTAAGGAACATCTCCCATAAGATTAGTACTGTTCTGACTAGAGAGACAGGATGTGCTGGGAGCTGCCAGCCTCTGCCTGCTTCCTCACAGCCCAGTGATCACTCTGGCTGAGCTCCAAAGATCCTGTGTGCAGGTGGGAGAAAGTTCCAGAAGGTCAACCATCACTCCACCAATCTGGGCTTTATGACAGAGTTGCAAGAAAGTAAAAGACACATGAAAGCCTGAAAAAAAGCACCTAAATGTTGATCAGACTGTGAGAAGCAAGCTTTTGTGGTCTGATAAAACCAAGACTGAACTTTTTGGACTCACTTCTAAGCATCATGTTCGAAGGAAACAATGCATCGCTCATCATCTGCTCAATAACGTCCATACAGTGAAACATGGTGGTGACAGCATCCTACTGTGTGGGTGTGTTTCAGCAGTTGGGATAAAGAGACTAGTCAGGGTTGAGGGAAAGCTGAATGGATAATAGTACAGAAATATTCTTAATGAAAACCTGATCCAGAGTGCTCTGGACCTCAAACAGTCAGTCACCCTAAGCATATAGTCAGGTCAACAAAGGAGTGCCTTGGAGACAACTCTGAATTTCTTTGAGTGGCTCAGCAAGAGTCCTGACATGAACCCAACTGAACATCTCTGGAGAGATATCCACCAACAGTCACTATTCACTCTAACAGAAATTGAAATTATCTGCAGAGAAGAATGACAGAAAATTCCCAAATCCAGATCTGCAGATGGAATCATACCCAAGAAGACTTGAGGCTGTAATCACTGCCAACTCTGAATACTTATATCAATGCAATATTTTTGTTTTTTCTTTTTCAATAAACCAGAAAATGTTTCCAACATTCTGTTTTCACTTTGTCATTATGGGATACTTAGTGCAGAATAATGGGGGAAAACTTAATTTTTAAAATTTTTTAGCACAAAGTCTGAACTTACTTTCTGAACACACTGTATATCAGTATGGTGCATCTTTTCAATAATAATTTTGAAAAAGCATCTTAACCCCTTCCCGACCAGAGCTGTACATGTACGGTGCTGCAGGAAGTGACTTCCCGACCAGCAGGGCCGTATTAACAACTAGGCACCGGGGGCACGGTGCCTAGGGTGGCAGGCACCCCGCCAGGAGTATATAAGGATTAAAAAAAAACAAACAAACAAACAAAGCGCTGTACAGTACTTACCCCTCCTCCTGCTTGCTCTTCCTGAGGCCGGCGCTGCTGTGTCCTGACTGCCTGCAGCGTCAGGACGTACAGAGTGCCCTCTGACCTGACGCTGCAGGAGGTCAGGTGACTTCAGCGCGGGCCCCTGGAAGAGGAGAGAGCGGGGACACAGCCAGGACCGGAGGTAAGTTTTTTTTTTTTTTCTTGTCTGATCTGAGGTCTGAAGTGGGGGCCAAAAAGGGATCTTAAAAGGTGGGGACAGAATGGAGGGGATCTGAAAAGGTGGGGACAGAATGGAGGGGGATCTGAAAAGGTGGGGACAGAATGGGGGGGGAATCTGAAAAGGTGGGGACAGAATGGGGGAGGGGATCTGAAAAGGTGGGGACAGAATGGGGGGGGATCTGAAAAGGTGGGGACAGAATGGGGGGGATCTGAAAAGGTGGGGACAGAATGGGGGAGGGGGATCTGAAAAGGTGGGGACAGAATGGGGGGGGTCTGAAATGGTGGGGACAGAATGGGGGGGGATCTGAAAAGGTGGGGACAGAATGGGGGGTCTGAAATGGTGGGGACAGAATGGGGGGGGATCTGAAAAGGTGGGGACAGAATGGGGGGGGATCTGAAAAGGTGGGGACAGAATGGGGGGGTCTGAAATGGTGGGGACAGAATGGGGGGGATCTGAAAAGGTGGTGACAGAATGAGGGGGGATCTGAAAAGGTGGGGACAGAATGGGGGGGGGGTCTGAAAAGGTGGGGACAGAATGGGGGGGGATCTGAAAAGGTGGGGACAGAATGGGGGGATCTGAAATGGTGGGGACAGAATGGGGGGATTCTGAAAAGGTTGGGGACAGAATGCGGGGATCTGAAATGGTGGGGACAGAATGGGGGGGATCTGAAAAGGTGGGGACAGAATGGGGGGGTCTGAAATGGTGGGACAAAATGGGGGGGAATCTGAAATGGTGGGACAGAATGGGGGGATCTACAATGGTGGGACAGAATGGGGGGTCTGAAATGGTGGGACAGAATGGGGGGGGATCTGAAATGGTGGGACAGAATGGGGAGGTCTGAAATGGTGGGACAGAATGGGGGGGATCTGAAATGGTGGGACAGAATGAGGAGTCTGAAATGGTGGGACAGAATGGGGGGGTCTGAAATGGTGGGACAGAATGGGGGGGTCTGAAATGGTGGGACAGAATGGGGGGGGGGGTCTGAAATGGTGGGACAGAATGGGGGGGTCTGAAATGGTGGGACAGAATGGGGGGGTCTGAAATGGTGGGACAGAATGGGGGGGGGGTCTGACATGGGCCCCAGAAGGAGAGTTCTATATGGGGGCCACAAGAGTATGATATGGGGCCAGAAGGGGGGGTATGATTAGGGATCTAATTAGGGGTCTGAAGGAGGTCTGATTAGGGGCCTGAAGGGTCTGACTGGGGGTCTAGAGGGGTCTGATTGAGGGTCTGGAGGTCTGATTGGGGGTCTGGGGGTCTAATGAGGATCTGATAAGGGGTCTGGGGGTCTAATGAGGGTCTGATAGGGGGTCTGGAGGCTTAATGAGGGTCTGATAGGGGGTCTGGGGGTCTAATGAGGATCTGATAGGGGGTCTGGGGGTCTAATGAGGGGCTGATTGGGGCTTTGGAGGTCTAATGAGGGTCAGATATGGGAGTTTGGAGGTCTAATGGGGGTCTGTAGATGGGGGTCTCATCTGGGGTTTGATATGGGGATCTGATCTGAAAGGTAAGGGGGGTACTGTTTTTCTGTGTGGTGCCAGTATTTTCAGGGGGGCTGTTTCTGTAGTATAGTATGGGGGGTGGGCAGGGTGAGATGTGGAGAAGGTGAGAGGATGATGGAAAAGTAGGAAAGTAAGATGTCTGTTTGTTGAACTCTTCAGAGACGAGGCACAGCTGAAAGAAGTCACCATGGCGGTCTGGTCTGACAGAAGAAGAGGAAAGAGAACGTCTACATCAGAGAAGAGAAGTCAGTGGATGTAAGAGGTACATATGTGGCGCTGTATGACCCTGTATGCTCTGTAGTTCTGTATGAAAGGTTTTCCAAGTCTGTCTTTGAAGGGGTTGTCTTTTTTTTTTTTGTACGAGCGCTGCTTTCTCTGCTCTGTTTACTGCTCTTCACTGCAAATTCTATGGCAAGCAGGTGAACAGAGCAGAGAAAGCAGCTCTCATATGAGCTCTGCTCTCTCTTCAAACAGCTGATCGTCAGGGTGCCGGAGGACCCCAGCCGATCTGATATTGATGACCTATCGTGAGGATAGGTCATTAGTAGTAAAAAGAGGACAACCCCTTTAACAGTAGGACTGGAGGGAAGGGATTAGGTTGAGAATTTGGCATGGGGGGTATTTCAATATTTGCCTTGGGCATCAGAAAAGCTAGGTGCACCAGCGGCAGGTGGGGGAGGGGGTACAGACTGAGGGTAGTTGAGTGTATGGGGATGGTGGGGTAGTTGGGCGGGGGTTAATTGGCTTGGCAGAGGACCATTTTCAGTATCCAGGGGGTTTGGGGGAGGATAGGTCACTGTAATAAGTCCAGGAGGAGGCTACTATGGGGGGTGGGGTAACAAGGCTACTATGGGGTTGGGGGGCTACTGAGTAGAGAATACTATGCTACTGTGGGGGGAGGAGGCTACTATGGGGGGTGGGGGTAACGAGGCTACTATGGGATGGGGGGTTCTAAGGAGAGGCTACTATGCTACTGTGGGGGGAGGAGGCTACTATGGGATGGAGGGGACTGAGGAGAGGCTACTATGCTACTATTTGGGGGCGTGGGGGAATGGGTCACGTTGGGGGGGGGGTGTCATCACAGAGAGTGCCTAGGGCAGCATGAACCCTAAATACGGCCCTGCCGACCAGCGCCGTAGTGCTACTGTGCGCGCTGATCGGGTGGGTGCAGGAGCTGCGCCTGCCCGATCAGCAGCGGGGGTCCGGCTGTGCTCAGTAGCCGGACCCCTGCTGTATGCACCGGCATCGGTGAAAACACAGTTGCCGGTGCATTAACCCTTCATGTGCCGCGGTCAGCGCTGACCGCAGCACATGCGATGCGGGCGGTGGGAAGGGGTTTCCATCGGTTCCCCGTGCTGCTGTGATGGGGACCCGATGGCTTAGATAGCAGCCGGATGCCTTCCTTAGGCATCCGGCTGCTATCTACGGAAGTCTGTGAGATCCAGCCCCCTGGATCTCACAGGCAGAAGGCTGTAAGTGTATTACATTGAGTAATACACTTACAGCCAATGCATTACAATACAGAAGTATTGTAATGCACTGTAAAGGGGATCAGACCCCCAAAAGTTCAAAAAGTGTAAAAAAAAGAATGTGAAAAAAAGTGGAAAAAATAAAGTTTTACAAAAAAGTTTCAAGTTCCAAAAAACAAACAAAAAAAAGTCCTTTTCACAAAATAAAGTAAAAAAAAAATTGTAAAAAATTGGGAAAGAAAAATAGACATATTAGGTATCACCGCGTCCGTATCGACCAGCTCTATAAAAATATCACATGACCCCCCCACCAGGTGAACGCAGTAAAAAAAAAAAAAAACAATGCCAAAACAGACATTTTTTGGTCACCTTCCCTTACAAAAAGTGTATGTACCCCAAAATGGTACCAATCAAACCATCATTTTTTCCCTCAAAAAATGAGACCCTACCTAAGACAATCGCCCGAAAAATATGGCTCTCAGAAAATGGCAATATTTTATTTTGTTCAAAAATGCATCTAATGTGTAAAACTTTCCAAAAATAAAAATGTTAGACATATTGGGTATCCCCGCATCCGTAACAACCTGCTCTATAAAAATATTATATGAGATGGCCCCCCAGGTGAATACTGTAAATTTTTTTTAAAAAAAACTATGCCAAAACAGCCATTTTTTCCCTCTTGCCTCACAAAAAGTGTAATAGCAGGCGATCAAAAAGGCGTATTTAACCCAAAATGCTACCAATCAAATCATCATCTTGTCCTGCAAAACATGAGACCCTATCTAAGACAATCGCCTGAAAAATAAAAAAATATGGCTCTCTGAAAAAGGCAGCACAAAAACAAGATTTAATTCTGTTAAAAAATGCAGCTAATGTGTAAAATTTAACAAAAATAAAAATGGTAGACATATCGCCACGTTCATAACAACCTGCTCTACAAAAATATCACATGATTTGCCCTTTCAGGTGAATGCTGTAAACATTTTTTTTAAAAAAACAGCTATTTTTTTTCACCTTGACTCACAAAAAGTGTAATACCAAGCGATCAAAAAGTCTTATGTACCCCAAAATGGTACCAATGAAAATGTCACCTCATCCCGCAAAAAATGAGCCCCCACATAAGACAATAACTCAAAAAAATAAAAATCAATGTCTCCCGCAAACCAATCCATCAAAATCTGTGCTTCAAAATCCATATGGCACTCCTTCTGTTCTGAGTCCTGCCATGTACCCCCACAGTGCCTTATTCAGGAGAAAATGGGGAACAAATTATGCAGTGCTTTTCTCCTGTTACCCCTTGTAAAAATGAAAAATTTGGGGCTAAAGCAACATTTTATTGGAAGAAATGAAACTTTTCATTTTCACAGCCAACTGTTTCCAAATTCCATAAAACGATTAGGGGGTCAAAGTGGTCAGTACCCCCCTTAATATATTCTTTGAAGGGTGTAGTTTCCAAAATGGGGTCACTTTTTGAGGGTTTCCACTGTAGGGGTACGTCAAGGTCTCTCAATTACAGAATGGTGCCTTAAAAACCATTCTAGGAAAATATGCCTCCAAAATTCGTATAGCGCTCCTTTCCTTCAGACCACTGCCACAAACCCATAGAGATGTTTACCACCACATATGGGGTATTTCTGTAAACTGCAGAATCAGAGAAATGTATACTGAGGTTTAGTTTGCTGTTAACTCTTTCTGTGTTGCAAGAAAAAAATATTAACATGAATAATCTACCAAAAAAGTGAAATTTTGAAATTTCCCCTCCATTTTCCTTTAATTCTTGTGGAACACCTCAAGGGTTAACAAAGTTTGTAACATCAGTTTTTTATAATTTGAGGGGTGTAGTTTCTAAAATGGGGTCATTTATGGGTGGTTTCCATTACGTAAGCCCCTCAAAATCCCTTTATATCTGAATTGGTGCTTAAAAAAATTGTTTTGGAAATTTTGTTGAAAATTTGAAAAATGGTTTCTAAACTTCTAAGCCTTCTAACTAGAGATGAGCGAACCTGCTCGTAACAAGTGGTTCAATGTTCGGATCCCCTGCGCTCCCCTGCCCGCAGCCATCCGGATCCGTCCTCACCCGACTGTAAGTCAATGGGGACGGATCCGTTTGGTGTCACACACTAGTCACATACCAGTATGTGACACCAAACGTATCCGTCCCCATTGACTTACAGTTGGGTGAGGACGGATCCGGATGGCTGCGGGCAGGGGAGAACAGGGGATCCGAGCATTGAACCGCTCGTTACGAGCAGGTTCGCTCATCTCTACTTCTAACGTCCTAAAAAAGTAAAATGACATTTATAAAATGATGCCAACATAAAGTAGACATATGGAGAATGTAAATTAATAACTATTTTATGAGGTATTAATATGTATTTTGAAAGTAGAGAAATTGAAATTTGCTAATTTTTCAACATTTTTGGTAAATTTGGAATTTTTTTAATAAATAAAAATTAAATATTTTGCCACAAATTTACTACTGTCGTGAAGCACAATATGTGACGAGAAAACAATCTCAGAATGGCCCTGATAAGTAAAAGCGTTCCAAAGTTATTACCACATAAAGTGACATGTCAGATTTGCAAAAAATGGCCTGGGCAGGAAGTTGAAAACAGGCCCGGGGTTGAAGGGGTTAATTGAAAGACTAGTTGATGACACTGGAAGTTGTTTATATGAAGCAAGTACCTGGCACTGGGAAACTAGAATTGTAAAAACAATGATTTTACAATCAATTATCAGATTTCTAACCATGGTGTATGATTAGATTTTATGTCTATGGATAAACCATAGCTTTATATCTAGCTCAAGTAAACAGCATTTCATCTTAACAAGTTTTAGGAATTCCTTTAATTAATTTGAGCAAATTCCCAAACTTGATGGCTGTGATGATAGAAGCCATGTGCTGAGTCTAATAATGGTGCCTACGTGTTATATGATGAAGGTAGCCTTCACTAGGTATGATGCTGGTGGCCTTTTTGCTTTGTATCATGTTGCTGGTCACTTGCTGGCTGTGATGATGGAGGCCATTTCCTGACTATCACAAAATTGATCTTTGGCCAAACAGGAGAATGGTAAGCTTTGTCAGCTTTGAAAGGACAAAGCCTGGAGTATATTTACTACATTCTATATAGTCATCTGTGAGTTAACTATGTAGACAGGTAAACCCCTGTATATACTCACTAAGACATGTATACAGGTTTATCTCAGGTACCTGGATTGTTCTCCCTAAAAGTATTCTGTCAAGTAAACATTCCCATTCTTTGGAGCTATATGGAAACATACGTCATATCACCAGGGCCGGCGGTGGGGGGTGGGGAGGTGGCAAACAGGGCAATTGCTCAGGGCACCCTTTCCCAGAGGGGCCCCCTGCTGTTAGGAGTCTTTTTTTTATTTATTTAGTTCTTTTATTTCCTAAGGTGCTGCAGCGTTCCCCCCCCCTCCTTGCACAGTCTCCCCCTCTCCCTATCTTACCTCCACAACATTAGATCCTGCTGCCAAAGTCCAGCATCAGGATGTTCTGTGTGGGCGGAGCTAACATAGCTCCACCCCCATCCTTTGCTCCAGGCTGCAAGGCCCAAAACCATGCTTGGATGACTGGGCCTTCAACTGCATCGGACCCCCAGACCCCAGCTCCTGAACTGCAGGGGGCTCCCAGGACCCTGCCTGTTCCCTCTCAAGCAGGTAAGTCCATCCAGAAAGTGTAGGTGGAAGAGGGGGGTGCAGGGCTGCTTGGGTCACACCACTCTTATTGTAACAGCCCTGCACTAACCTCATGTACTGATGGTCACTGATCTCCCTTGTGCCCCCTCTGTGAGCTCTGTCATCTCCCTGCACTTCCTCTGTCAGCCCCTTGCGCCCCCTCTGTTAGCCCCCTCTGTGAGCTCTGTCATCCCCCTGCATGCCCGCTATCAGCCCCCTGCGCCCCCTCTGTCACCTCCCTGCGCCCCCTCTGTCACCTCCCTGCGCCCCCTCTGTCACCTCCCTGCGCACCCTCTGTCACCTCCCTGCGCATCCTCTGTCACCTCCCTGCGCACCCTCTGTCACCTCCCTGCACCCCTCTGTCAGACCCCTCTATCACCTCCCTGCGCCTCCTCTGTCATCTCCCTGCATCCCCTCTGTCATCTCCCTGTGCCCCCTCTATCATCTCCCAGCGCCTCTTCTGTGAGATCCCAGTACCCCCACTGTCAGCCCCCCCTGCTCCCTGTGTCAGCCCCCCATGTTCCCTGTGTCAACCCCCCGTGTTCCCTGTGTCAGCCCCCCGTGTTCCCTGTGTCAGCCCCCCATGCCCCCTGTGTCAGCTCCCCGTGCCCCCTCTGTCAGCTCCCCGCGCCTCCTCTGTGAGATCCCAGTGCCCCCTCTGTGCGCGCTTCCTGTGTGAGTTGTATGTGCTCCCTGTGCCCCCTGTGTCCCCTCTGCTCCCAATGTATCCCCTTTTGAGCTGTGTGTGAGCTCCCTGTGACTCCAGTATGACCTAGGTCTGCAGCACTTTTAGGACACCGCCATACGACGTGTTTGTGACGTTGCCGCGCTTCTTTCAATTACCGCATGGCTGTCTGGGCCATAAGGAGCTCTAGTTAAACTAATGAAGACAACATTGTTTAGGTGATCTGAATTGTTAATTGGGGGGGGGGGAGGGTGGAGTATAGATTAAGAATCTGAGGTACAGATTAGCAGTGTGTTTTTTTTCAGTACTTGGGGGGAGCAGACCAGGGCTGCTAATCTGTGAAGCTATGTCACACATAACAGTGTAATCCACAGAACCCCCCATAACAGTGTCATCCACAGAACCCCATAACAGTGTCATCCACAGAACCCCATAACAGTGTCATCCACAGAACCCCATAACAGTGTCATCCACAGATCCCCCATAACAGTGTGTCATCTACAGATGCCCCATAACAGTGTCATCCACAGGTCCCCATAACACTGTGCCATCCACAGATCCCCCATAACAGTGTCATCCACAGATCCCCCATAACAGTGTCATCCACAGAACCCCATAACAGTGTCATCCACAGATCCCCCATTAGTGACATCCACAGATCCCCCATTAGTGACATCCACAGATCCCCCATTAGTGACATCCACAGATCCCCCATTAGTGACATCCACAGATCCCCCATAACAGTGACATCCACAGATCCCCCATAACAGTGACATCCATAGTGCCCCCATAGCAGTGACATCCACAGATCCCCCATAACAGTGACATACACAGATCCCCCATAACAGTGTCATCCACAGATCCCCTATAACAGTGTCATCCACAGATCCCCCATAACAGTGTCCTCCACAGATCCCCATAACAGTGTCCTCCACAGTTCCCCCATAACAGTGTCCTCCACAGATCCCCCATAACAGTGTGTCATCCACAGATCCCCCATAACAGTGTCCTCCACAGATCCCCCATAACAGTGTGTCCTCCACAGATCCCCCATAACAGTGTGTCCTCCACAGATTCCCCATAACAGTGTGTCCTCCACAGATCCCCCATAACAGTGTCCTCCACAGATCCTCCATAACAGTGTCCTCCACAGATCCCCCATAACAGTGTCCTCCACAGATCCCCATAACAGTGTCCTCCACAGATCCACCATAACAGTGTCCTCCACAGATCCCCCATAACAGTGTCCTCCACAGATCCCCCATAACAGTGTCCTCCACAGATCCCCCCATAACAGTGTCCTCCACAGATCCCCCATAACAGTGTCCTCCACAGATCCCCCATAACAGTGTCATCCACAGATCCCCCATAACAGTGTCCTCCACAGATCCCCCATAACAGTGCCAGCCACAGATCCCCTATAACAGTATATCATCCACATATCCCCCATAACAGTGTCATCCACAGATCCCCCATAACAGTACCAGCCACAGATCCCCCATAATAGTTCATTGCTTTGGAATTGCCAGTGATCAGCCACTCATCATAACATAATGGAGGATGACCATACATGCACACTGTGCTCTCCCTTCATTTCAGGGGACGGATGGGACGACCCTTTTTTTCTGCTTGTGGTTTTTTAAACTGCACCATGAAAAAAAAGAAGTGCCCTGTCCATTCTTCATGCGGGTTCTATGTCCAGAATTCCCTTTGAAAATGAGCATTAATGAAAATTCACAGCAAAACTGCATCAAAAAGTGTTATATATAAAAAAAAAAAGTGTTATATAAAAGGCATCAGAAAAAAATACATCCAAAAAAACCTGATCCGGATTCTGCATTAGGTTTTTTTAAGCACAGAAAAGACTCTGTGTGAACAAAAGAGGCTGCAGGATCAGCAGCTTACAGTGGAAAGGCTAAAGAGATATAATATGGCAGTCTACAATCAGTGCGGTGGTTGTAACCGCTGTTTGTGGCTACAAAATCCTATCGGACTTCTGGTCCAATATTTCTGGATTTAGGCCCCACTTTCAATTTTGCCCAGGGCCATACTTTGTCTAAAACCGGCCCTGCATATCACAATGCCAATTATTTTGAGGAATTATTTAATATAGTAGAGACACCACTTGCAGCAAATGTCTGCTTCCCAGGTGATAAATTTAAATAAGTTTTAACTGATTGATCACTAGAGGAAGTCTAAATCTTTGACGAGGACCTGTCTCCTCTCCTGACATGTGTTTTAGTAAATAATTGTATTCTATACAAAAAGATTCGGGAGCATATTTTCATATAACTATATGGCATGCCTATCTACTATTATTCCTGCTAGTAGTTCACCAATAAAGGTACAACTTGGTGTTAAAGGGGTTGTCCCACTAAAAATATTCTACAGTTTTCAAACCAGCACCTGGATCTGAATACTTTTGTAATTGTATGTAATTAAACATTTTGTATAGCTACTAAGTTATTCAATAACATGTATCTGTATAGTGCCACTTAATTTCTTATTTCTTTGACCTATTCACTGAGCAGGCCGCACATGCTCACTTTCAACTTTTAACTGCCTCCTGAGCTGTGATAGGGAGAGCATGGACACGCCTCCTGCTGTGATAGGTAGAGCTGAGACACGCCCCCTTAGCTGCAGCAGAAAAGACACTCCCCTTGAGCTGTCAGCTTGATATAAATCTCGCAGAGCAATGAATGGGGAGATCTCTGGATCCATGTGAGATACTGGGCTGGTTCTAGCTTTGTTAGAAAGAGGTTGTCATGTCCTATATGATGTCTGATTTTCATTTTTTACGTTATTCGTGGGATAACCCCTTTAAAAACTGGAGGTGTGTCCCTTCACAGCCTGGCACTGTCCAGAAAGTGCTGACAGACTGTGCAGGGACATACCCCTTTCCCCCACACACACTGTTAACACCAAGGTATACCTTTATTCATAAATTTGGAGCAGGAATAATAGAAGAATGGCACAACATAGAGTCATAAGACTAGATGCTCCAGAATTGTTATTACAACGGGAATACAAGTAGTTACTAAAACAGTGAAAGGTTCTCTTTTGAGTGAATGTCCACCCACCACCATATCTCCTTATTGGTTTATTGTATACTGTTGTGTACTGTTATATTATTGATTATTCAGTGAGCTACTACATTCCTCCAGTGATGAATGCAGGCAGCCAGAATGTTATCTTTTCACTTTTAGCCTAGGCAGAAGATTTTGAGTTTTACTGAAAAGATACCGTAGTCTTTGACTATAATCATTCATTTGAAATGCACACATTTGAAATAAAGGATGACACAGTCTTCCCCCTTGGTGCACCATGACATAACTGTACATTGTGGTCTGAACTGTTGTCGCACATCACAATATACAGTTATGTTATGTGGATGGCTGACACCATATCTGAAACCTGCTACAATAAGTAGGATCAGAGCTACTGTAGCTCCGATACATTAGAATGTGGGGTGCTGATGGCATGTCTGCCATGTCTGCCATTTGACTAAATAACCGACAAGCAACAATACACTCCAGTACAATACCAGCGTTGCAATGTATTACTGAAGCAATCAGAAGATCGAACAATTAAGTCCCATAGTGGAACCAAAAAAATATTTTAAAAAAAATCTTAAAAAATCCTTTAGAATTCATCTTGCAAAAAGAAGCCATCATGAAACTGTGTAGACAGAAAAAAGTAAAAGATAGTATACATATTTGGCATTGTTATAATGAACAGCATCCTCCATCTAACCTGAGCGCTGGACGCTATGTAGGCCGTGAACAAGGTCTTGGATAAGACCGACATGTTGGCCCATGTCCATGTATATATTAATTTTGGATGGATGAAATAAACTACGAATATTAATTTTGGAACAAACTTAAGTGCCGTGGTTGTTTCACTAATTCAGTATTAATGTAGAATGCAGAATACAATTAAAATGTTATTTATGCCATACAATGAATGACATAACAAATACATACATAAATAAATACCTGTAAATGTTGGAATTATGGTGTTATTCACCCTTCCTCCTATAAAATGAATATGATTGAGAGGAAAAAATGGGAAAACTGCTTGGTCCTTAAAGGGGTATTCCCGTCTCACAAATGTAGTTTGTATAGTTAGATATAGCCATACCAATATTAGTACTAATAGAATGTATTTATATAAAATGTACCGTTTAGAAGATTTTCCTATTTGTATTTCCATTGTCCTACACACATCAGTCAGGCCGTTGCCCCTAGTTACGACCACCGCAGCCATGTAGTAGTGGTGGTCAGCTTGCTCTTGTTCAAACCTGCTCTGAGGTAACTGCTGTATTGTGAACACACATTGCATGAGCATGCGGAGACACATGTTAGGGTTGTAGCATTTTTGTCTGCACTTCCAAAACGCAGAGAAACGGATCCTGTTCCAAGATCAATTCATCTCTATGGAGCAGGATTCGTTTATAAAGTCTGCGTTTTGGACGGATCCTGACCATTGCATTTTGGACTGGTAGCGTCCAAAACGCAGATGTAAAAGTACCCTAAGATGTGTCTCCGCATGCTCATGTAATGTGCGTTCACAATACAGCAGTTACCTCAGAGCGGGTTTGAAAAGGAGCAAGCTGACCACCCTACTACAAGGCCGCGGTGGTCGTAACTAGGGGCAACGGCCTGACTGATGTGTGTGGGACAATGGATATACAAATAGACAAATCTTCTAAACGGTACATTTTATATAAATACATTCTATTAGTAAAAATATTAGTATGGCTATATCTAACTATATAAACTACATTTGTGAGATGGGAATATCCCTTTAAGGCTAAAATAGGCTCTGAAGGGGCTGATTAATGTGTGATAAAAATATGGAACCTATTATTTTTGGAAATGTTTGTTGGTTGGCTTGCAAACCATATACTAGATCAGTTGTTCTAGGTCAACCATTAGGTTAAGTCTTTAATAACATATTCTGGTTTAATTGTGTATAGATTGCACATTTTTGCTGTATGTGTTTTAATAATTCTGGGTTACAATTTCATACAGTATTACCGTAGGTCATTGTAAAATTTTCTGCTGTATAATGAAAAGTAGATTGAAGCTTCATGAGTGACTTTTCGTTACCTGATGGTATCTATTATCTTTTAAAACTATGTTTAGTTTTAGATTTTGTGTGCCTAAGTGTAATGTATATGTTAATTTGAAGAGTACCTTATGTGCCCAGCTAATTAAAAACATCTTAGGCTCTTCATAGTACAGGATATATTTTTCCTTAGATCCATGCTTTCTGCACTGCAAGCTATATGGACCTAGAAGTACATTGAATTATTTCTACATTTGATACTGCACTTTAGAATGAAAAGGTAAATTTCAGGTTTCACGCAGAGGTATTCATTTCAAAAGATTCAGGTTTTGAGCCCCATGTACTATAGCAAGGTTACTTAAATGTTGTCCTAGGGGCTACCAATTGAAACATTTCCTTTGGTTAACCAATTTAGCTTCAGTAGCTTGATCTAAATAAACATAGAAACATTTTTAAGGTAAGTATTAGTTTAACCATGCTTCACTTCAATTTGGCAAGGAGGAACTATTTCTGTATTAAAACAACTAACATAATCTGATACATTTGTTGCGGAAACATTTCCATTCAAATGCACAAGGGGACAACCATTTTTATCAACCTAATGACCTAGGCCTCTTTGACATGTCTGTGTCATTGATCGCATCGTGACAAAATGGTGAGTGGTTCATCTGAGAAGATGCCTGTGAAGGATCTGAGTTTGGCCCATGAGTCCATTTTTTGTTCTCTGTGAGTCATCTGTATTCCACAGACACAGCTTGGCTGAAAATTATTTTCCAGAGCAACAGCTTGGCATGGGTGAACTGTGTTGGTTGGAGCAGGTGTCTTGCTATCTAACAATCGCTGGGCAGCTGCTCTAAGGTCCAGCATCAGAGAAATCTCCCATCCCAGCTATATAAACCCTTAGATGCCGTGGTTATTAGCAAATGCAGCATCTAAGCATTTCCAGAGGAGAGCGCTCCCTTTGTCGCCCATTGGCAATTGAGGGGTTTAATAAAGCCCCACAGGTCTGTCTTCTGTGCAAGCCTATTAGACGGTGCCTGAGGCATAGCCTTACAGATTGCCTGTCATCAGTTTTCAACTGACAGCATAATACATAAGTAGTACATTGTATTTTGGAAGCAATCAATCACATGTAAAAGTCCCCTTTTGGGACTAATAAGTGGTAAAGATCAGACCAAGATGGTTATAAACCAGAGTAAGCACTGTCCAGTGAATGGGACCTATGCAAAGAATGTAGCACAGCACGCTACACTGTTTCCATAAATCTACAGATAAAGTGCACCTCTATCTCCGTAGGGCCCATTCACTGGTATGGGAGTTATTGAAACAGTGCCAAATAAGATTGGACAACCCCCTAAATAGCATTTTACTAATAATTTTTTCCCCTGAAAAAGTTTTTTTAAATGGAAAAAAATAGAAAAAATAAAAACCTCTCCAAATATTTGGCATCATTGCATCCATAAAGACCTGAACTATACAATTATCATTATTATCACATTATTTATTGTTATTTTTTTAATTAAATAAAGCAACTAAAATGTCAGAATTGCTGTTTTTTGTTTAACTGCCACAAAATAAAGGAATAAAAGTTTATCGAAATGTCTTATGCACCCCCAAATTCTACCAATAAAAGCTACAAGTCGGTCTGCAAAAATCAAGCAATTTTTTCAGAATAAAAGATAAAAAAGTTATGGGTCTTGGGATGTGGCAATGCAAGAACATTTGTTTTTTTTTTTGTATTGAGCAAAAGTACTAAAACAACTACAGGGTGGGCCTTTTATATGGATACACCTAAATAAAATGGGAATGGTTGGTGATATTAACTTCCTGTTGTGGCACATTAGTGTATGGGAGGGGAAAACTTTTCAAGATGGGTGGTGACCATGGCGGGCATTTTGAAGTCAGTCATTTTGGATCCAACTTTAGTTTTTTCAATGGGAAGAGGGTCATGTGACACATCAGACTTATTGAGAATTCCACAAGAAAAACAATGGTGTGCTTGGTTTTAACGTTACTTTATTCTTTCATGAGTTATTTACACGTTTCTGACCACTAATGTGTTCAAAGTGCTGCCCATTGTGTTGGATTGTCAATGCAACCCTCTTCCCACTCTTCACACACTGATAGCAACACCGCAGAAGAAATGCTAGCACAGGCTTCGGTAGCTACAGTATCCGTAGTTTCAGGTGCTGCACATCTCGTATCTTCATAGCATAGACAATTTCCTTCAGATGACCCCAAAGATAAAAATCTAAGGGGGTCAGATCGGGAGACCTTGGGGGCCATTCAACTGGCCCACGACAACCAATTCACTTTCCAGGAAACTGTTCATCTAGGAATGCTCGGACCTGACACCCATAATGTGCTGGTGCACCATCTTGCTGGAAAAACTCAGGGAACGTGCCAGCTTCAGTGCATAAAGAGGGAAACACATCATCATGTACAATTTCACATATCCAGTGGCCTTGAGGTTTCCATTGATGAAGAATGGCCCCACTATCTTTGTACCCCGTACCCCATATACCACACCATACCATCAATTTTTGTGTTCCAACAGTCTTGGAGGGATCTATCCAATGTGGATTAGTGTCAGACCAATAGCGGTGGTTTTGTTTGTTAACTTCACCATTCACATAAAAGTTTGCCTCATCACTGAACAAAATGTTCTGTGTAAACTGTGGGTCCTGTTCCAATTTTTGTTTTGCCTATTCTGAAAATTCGGTGTGCCGATCTGGGTCATCCTCGTTGAGATGCTGCAGCAGCTGGAGTTTGTAAGGGTACCATTTGTGAGTAGCTAATATCCGCCGAAGGGATGTTCGACTGATGCCACTCTCCAGTGACATGCGGCGAGTGCTACGCTGTGGGCTCTTGCTGAATGAAGCTAGGACAGCCACTGATGTTTCTTCATTAGTGACAGTCTTCATGTGTCCACATTTTGGAAAATCCAACACTGAACCAGTTTCACGAAACTTGGCAAGCAGTTTGCTTACTGTAGCATGGGAGATGGGTGGTCTCGTAGGGTGTCTTGCATTGAAATCTGCTGCAATGACCCGTGTACTGCGTTCACCAGACATCAACACAATTTCTATCTGCTCCTCACGTGTTAACCTCTGTGACATGTCAATGGCTGTAAACAAAGAGAAACTTGTAAATAACTCATGAAAGAATAAAGTAACGTTAAAACCAAGCACACCATTGTTTTTCTTGTGAAATTCTCAATAAGTCTGATGTGTCACATGACCCTCTTCCCATTGAAAAAACTAAAATTGGATCCAAAATGGCCGATTTCAAAGTGACCACCATGGTCACCACCCATCTTGAAAAGTTTTCCCCCTCCCATATACTAATGTGCCACAAACAGGAAGTTAATATCACCAACTATTCCCATTTTATTTAGGTGTATCCATATAAATGGCCCACCCTGTACATATATCTGGCATCACTGTAATTTTATTGGCCCCAAGAATAAAGTTATCATGTTATTTATTCTGCAAAGTGAAAGTAGCAAAGTTTAAAATATAAAAAAAAAATGGTGGAAGTGTTGTTTTTTTCCAGAAAGATTAAACTGCATTTTTTAGAAGCCAAAATCAGGAGTGGATCATAAAGGTTAAGAAAGTAAAGGACAGATAAGACTTCTCTTTTTTAAAAAAAAAATTCACTCCTGGTTCTGGCTTCCAAAACTGCATCAGGAAACCTGACCGTGTAGCCATACCCTAATGCAGCTTTTCCTCCATGCAGCATAAGTTGGCATATTTATTTTTTCTGGTGCTTGTCAAAATCTAAAGCTGGCCATTCATGACATTCTAAGGCTACTTTCACACCTGCGGCGCGGGGCTCCGGCAGGCTGTTCCAGTGGATGAACTGCCCGCCGGATCCGTGCTGCGCTCCGGCCCCATTCACTGTAATGGGGGCGGGCCACGGATCCGCCCGCAGCACGGCAATCCCCGCTGAGAGGTGGCCGGAACGAAAATACAACACCCACCGGAACAGCCTGCCGGAGCCCCGCGCCACAGGTGTGAAAGGGGCCTAAATCAAGTTAGCCTTTACGAAAACCTGTCAGCAAGATTACAGCATCTTTAGGAATAACCAATGTGATTATGCCCACTAAATGGTATACTGCACACTTTAATTTAGCATTGTCGGTTTGTCAAAACACATTGGCTGGTCTCAGATATTTGCCCCAGGAAAGGCACCAACAAGCTGCTCTGCCTTGACATTTAGATACAGGGCTAAGTTATTAAGACAGACATTGGTCTGAATAGATACATGAAACGTTAGATATGCCAGTTTCCCAGTTTGTAAATATTTCTGACTGCTACTTAAAGGGGTTTCCCACCTCAGACATTTGTGGAATATCCACAGAAATGCTATAAATGACTTTGACTTCTTGGACCAACACCTATCTCTAGAACAAGGTCACTAGACCACATTGCGACTGGATGCGGTAACCACTCTTGGTTGGGACCACCAAAACAGCCAATCAGGCTATGCTATGTCGTTTCTGTAACTCATATGCAAGTGGCTGGTAGTTGTAGAAACAATACAGAACAGTGAGCTATGCTGTTTCCCATTACTTATGAGATGTAGAAACAGCGCAGCTTGATATGGTGAGCTATTTGTGTAACTCCCATTCACTTGTATAGATGTTACAGAAACAGAGTAGCACAGACAACTTAGATGTTTCCACCATTCAGACCAGGGGTGCATGGTTCATGAGGCAAGGTGAGGACCAGTGGCGTAGCTATAGGGGTTGCAGCGGTCACAGTTGCGACCAGACCCCTAAGCCGGGGGGCCCCGAGGGCTCCCCCTTGCCACTTGCGATGACGTCATCGCGCCACCTGAGACGTACAGCGCGGGACACAGGCCGGAAGAGGCCTGCATCGCATCGATGATAGCTGCATGGAGATAAGTATAAGTGTTGATTGTTTTTTATATGGTGCAATTACAGACCGGAGCTCTATGAGGGCACTGGGGGCATTTCTTACTGGCACATGGGGGCACTGGGGGCATTTCTTACTGGCACATGGGGGCTCTGGGGGCATTTCTTACTGGCACATGGGGGCACTGGGGGCATTTGTTACTGGCACATGGGGGCACTGGGGGCATTTGTTACTGGCACATGGGGGTACTGGGGGAATTTGTTACTGGCACATGGGGCACCTATGGGGGCATTTCTTACTGTCACATGGGGGCACTAGGGGGCATTTCTTACTGGCACATGGGGGCACTGGGGGGAATTTGTTACTGGCACATAATTTGGGGGGCATCTATGGGGGTGGGAAACTTTTTACTGGCACATGATTTTGGGGTGGAATCAATGGGGGAGCACTTATTACTGGCACAATATTGGGGGAAATTTGGGGGGCACTTCTGGCACATTATTGGGGCACTTCGTACTGGCACCTTATTAGGGGCACTATGGGGGCACTTCTTACTGGCACATTATTGGGGGGCACCATGGGGACACTTCTTACTGGCACATTATTGGGGCACTTCTTACTGGCGTATTATTGGGGTGCAATATGGGGGCATTTCTTACTGGCACATTATTGGGGGCACTTCTTACTGGCGCATTGGAAGCATTATTACTTCTGGGGCACAGTGGGGACATTAGTACTGTTGGGGGCACTATTACTGACAAGGGGATGAGCCAATATCTTCATTGGTAAACATATGTTTAGTCAGCCTATAGTCCTCTACCCACTGTGATAGTTAGGGAAGAGAGAAATATTTCTAAGTCCCCGCGCATGCGGGTTAATGCAGAGCACCTTTTTTTATGATAAGGACATTTGAATGTTGAAACATGTCGGGGGAGTCTATGAGTGTATTTTAAATAGCATTAATGCCCAGTAGTGACCGGCGGGACATATTAGATGCCCCGGGATTCCGGCCCAGGCAGGTCCTAAGCCTACATGGCTAACGCTCGATCTTTGGGCATACACTAGTATGTAAGGACTGGCGGGAGGTCTTACACCTCTCGGGATTCCGGTCCAGGCATGGATTCTGTTTATTAGGGGTGGCATAGTTCCACTTCATTACTACTTACTAGATAGTTACTAAATCAGTGCACTGCACCACCTGCCTTTACAGTGTATGTGAGCAGTTGGTAGCCACAACCCTGGAGATATATTAAAATAAAAACAATTAGTAGGAGCTGGTTCATATTAGTTACTTATCGAGACAGGTCACTTGTACCTACTCCCTGGGTAGACGCTACATCTGGGTACTATATGTGTTTTTAAAGGATTGTCTGTCATTGGGGGCACTATAAAATAGATTTTCTTGTTTTTCGTCTTTTACGAATTTTACTCAAAGAAATAAAGGTTATTTTTTATCTGAAATATTCAAGCCCAAAAAGGGATCATTATAGCTTAACTCTATTTGTTTATATATAGTAATGAATAGATCCTGGGCCAAGGGGCTACTATGTGTTAAGTTTAAATTACTGACAAGTGCACTCTGGCAGAGAATTATCAGTTGGGACTTTGGGAGCACTATTACTTTGGGGGGCACCCTGGCACAGTATCAGCACAGCACAGTTATTTCTGGGGGACGTTATGTTTACACTATTACTGTCAGGGACACTATTTGCTGGGCGCAGTTATTTTAGGACACTGTGTGCCAATAATTATTGAAGGGCACTGTGTGGTACTAGTGGCACAGTACTGGGGGTGGTAGGATTATTTGTCCAGAAGATGGGAGGATGATGGAAAAATTATAAACTAAGATTTTTTTCTGTCAAACTGCAGAGATGAGAAATGGCTGAAAAATGGCGGTCTGAAAGGAGAAGATGAGGAAAGAGAACATCTACATCAGAGGAGACGTCACTGGACGTAAGAGGTATGGGGCGCTGTATTAGGCTATATTCACACGCACGTTGTGCTTTGCGGTCTGCAAATTGCGGATCCGCAAAAAAAAAACGGATGATGTTCCATATGGCATCCGTTTTTTTTTGCGGATCCACTGTAACAATGCCTATCCTTGTCCGCAAAATGGACAAAAATAGGAATGAACAGTGTGCTGTCTGCATTTTTTGCTGACCCATTGAAGTGAATGGGTCCGCATCTGAGCCGCAAAAAAAAGTGGAACGGAGGCTGCAAAAACAACTGTCGTGTGAATGTAGCCTTACCCTGTATGTTCTGTAGTGATATACGTAATGTTAGGAGGGAAAGGGTTAGGGTGAGAATTTGGCATGTGGTGGTGGTGGGGTTCAATTTTTGACTTGGCCAGCAGAAAAGTTAGGTGCACCAGCACTGAGGGAAGCGCTCATCTCCATATTCATCTGTATCGCCGTAACGTTTTATTAACGTTACGCTTTTGCCCAGTATGGAGGGGGCATTTTAATCTATTAGGGGGCATTTACTGGCACACATGGGGGAAAGGAGCACTATAGGGACATTATACTGGCACACATGGGGGGGAAAGGAGCACTATGGGGGCATCTGTAAGGTGGCATTAAATACTTGCACAGATGGAGGAAGCACTATGGGGGCATCTACAAGGGGGCATTATATACTGGCACAGATGGAGGGAGCACTATGGGGGCATCTACAAGGGGGCATTATATACTGGCACAGTTGGAGGGAGCACTATGGGGGCATCTAGAAAGGGGGCATTATATACTGGCACAGATGGAGGGAGCACTATGGGGGCATCTACAAGGGAGCATTATATACTGGCACTATGGGGGCATCTACAAGGGGGCATTATATACTGGCACAGATGGAGGGAGCACTATGGGGACATCTACAAGGGGGCATTATATACTGGCACAGATGGAGGGAGCACTATGGGGGCATCTAGAAAGGGGGCATTATATACTGGCACAGATGGAGGTAGCACTATGGGGACATCTATAAGGGAGCATTATATACTGGCACTATGGGGGCATCTACAAGGGGGCATTATATACTGGCACAGATGAGGGAGCACTATGGGGACATCTAAAAAGGGGGCATTATATACTAGCACTATGGGGGCATGTACAAGGGGGTATTATATAATGGCACAGATGGAGGGAGCACTATGGGGACATCTACAATGGGGCATTATATACTGGCACTATGGGGGCATCTACTAGGGGGCATTATATACTGGCACACATGGAGGGAAAGGAGCACTATGAGGGCATCTACTGGAGTGCATTATATGGGGCAATGTTTTGGGCACACAATAGGGGCATTGGCACACATTATGAGGGCACTATAGGGACATTGGCTCCACTGGGGGCACTAAGAGGAGTTATTTTTTACTGCCACACAACAGGGCATTTGTTGTATTATTATTTTTGGGGGACATTATGTTTACACTATTAGTGTCAGGTGCACTGTTTCCTGGGTGCAGTTATTTTTTAGGGCACTCTGTGCCAATAATTATTGAAGGGGGCGCTATCTGTGTGGTACTAGTATTTTCAGGTGGACTGTTTCTGCAGTATAGTACTGGGGAGCACAGCGTCTCAGTATTAGAGATGGCAGGATGGGGCGTTCAGGTGAGAGGATGATGGAAAAGTAGGAAACTAAGATGTCTGTCTGTGAAACTCCGCAGAGAGAAGAGATGGTTGAAAGAAATCATCATGGCGGTCGGTCTGAAAGGAGAAGATGAGGACAGAGAACGTCTACATCTAAGAAGACAACATCACTGGATGTAAGAGGTATGTGGACCTGTATTAGGCTACCTTCACATCTGCGCTAGTGATTCTGGCAGGCTGTTCCAGCAGGAGAGAACAGTCTGCTGGAATTCACTGGATCCGGCACTTCAGGATGCAGAATGCCTGCTGGTCCCATTAACTATAATGGGGTCCGGCAGAGATATGGTCACATTCAGGCAAAAATGCTGAGAATCAGCGGGACACAAACTGCTGCATGCTGTGGTTTGTGTCCAGCCGGATCGTAGTACTTCAGGTGTGAAAGTAGCCTCACCCTATTTTTTGTATTGCTGTATGTAATGTTAGGAGGGAATAGGTTAAGTTGAAAATTTGGCGTGGGGGGGCCCAGGCACAATCTTTGCACAGGGGCCCTCTGCTGTCTGTGTCCGCCCCTGGTGTTTGTATATGTGTGTGTGTACATGCATACAATAGAGTGTAAATACATGCATACAGAGTCTGTATATACATGCATATAGTTTATATATACATGGGTACAGAGGATTTGTAGTGATTAAGATGAACTCCCAACTGCCATGAAAACCCCCCTGCCATGTGTGCCAAATCCCCCGCTTGGGACCAATCTGTTGCTAAGGTCCCCATATGGTTGTAACACCTCACCTTGTTATTGGGTTGAATGCCAATGATATGTAGGTCTAAAGCCACAGGGCAGCTCCTAAATGAAGGGTTCACCCTTTATTCATAACTTGGAGTATGCTTCCTTTCTGTGTAGCAGTGGTTACGAGTAGTCACATGATGTCCCTATAGTGTATTGTTCCAATGACTTTTGCGTAGCATCACAATGTCACATATGGGCATCAGTATCTGATGTCACTCAGTAACAGGTAGATGCTAAACTCCACATTGAGAGTAGGGGCATAGCATTTGTATTAGTTGTAATAAAGTCCTCTAATAGGTAACTGGATGAATGACAGCACTGTTTTTCTATTAGATGTACCCTTCTGCTCTCTGATTAGTTGTAATACCTGGTTTAAATGGGCTCTTTTGCTGTCTTCATAGTCTCCACATGTAAAGTTCCAGCATGGACAAAGGCACATGCGCTACGGCTGTCAATGACTGACAAAAATGTTTTAAACTCACTCCAGTTAGGGGTGACGTAAAAAAACTGGATTAGCATAGACAAAAGTGTTAGGTTTAAAGATACACCAAATCTAACAAACAACGTGCAAATTTGATAAATTTGGCACAAAGTACAAAATGCAAATGCAGGCAAAGCTGACTTTAAATATTACTCTCATGATAAATTCCCCTTACAGGATTTTTCCAGCAAGTAACATAAATTTAACATACTGCAAGGAAAGGATTATTTGGTCTAGTAAACATGCCTAACTAGAGACTAGCTGATAGAATTATATATTGATCATTGCCAGGGTCTTAAATGATGGAAACAACACATACATTATGTGTAAAAGGGATAAAACTGAAAACCAGTGAATTAGAGACTACTTACCTGTACATAAATATACAAAACCATTCATGACATAAAAAATGGAACAATCATATACCACCCTTATTATTCTTACCAGGGCAGCAATGTCAAATATTCCAGGATTATGCACAAAACTGACTTGTTTATCCAATAAAGGTTGTTGATTCATTATATATGATGCATGAAGTCTGATAGCATTATTAAAGGGGTTGCTATATCAATGTGTAGTGCCCTGGAGCAGGGAGTACTTTGACATTTGAACATTTGCCTACATCCCCTATACAAATTTAAAACTTCTTACTTTATTTCTCTTGAAAGTGATAATTTATACTGTTTATATTATGGTGTTACTGTAATATATATATATATATATATATATATATATATATCCTGTTCATTATCACTGTATTTACATGGCTCCGTGGAAAGGGTTAATGAATACTGAGAGACTATTAGGACTTTGATTGAGAAGCTGGTGATTTTCCATGGCTGCCATAGGGTTTAAAGAAGACCATGTTTTGGAGGGAAAAACCCAGACTTGTTTACCACTCTGTTATGGAGGGAAAAAGCCAAACATTGTTTACCACCAAAACCAGACAGACTGACCTTTTAAATGTCTGGTTTTAGCTATGTTGTTATGTCTGGAAACTTGTTTTTGTCTGGGAAAAATGCTCTTTCAGAAGGAGATGCTGAGACGGGGATACGCTGCCACAGACCCTGGATCACCAGCCTTGGACCAGGGTACCAGCCTTCTGAAGAGAAAAAGTGACAGCTAGCTCAGTCCTTTCCTAAGCATCAAACCCTTCTTCTGCCAGGGAGGCGACTGCAGAAGCCAGCCCTACGCTTCACCTGTATTGTTTTGCACCTGAATCCCTCCAGTAAAGAAGCACCCTGGTTTACTGCAGACCTTCACTCTCTGGACTTATTTCACGTTGGGGTGGACCACGCCTTACAATCCCTTCCGGAGAGCAGCAACATGTGGTGACACCTCAACGGTGTCTGGGGGACCCAGCGTAGAGTTGGGGCCACCCCAAACCCGGCCACTGCAAATGCAACCCTTTTGTGTATGGCCTGTTAAGTCACATGAAAGTTATAAACAGGGGTCTCTGGCTGTGGAGTATCTCTATTAGCCAGAGAGAATTGCTGCTGATACTCACTCTGGTGGACCTGGCCAGTCTATGTGTTTCACGATTGATCACTCATTTTATATATGAGTAAATGCAATGTTTCAGTGGCTGACAACTGGGGAAGCTTCCGTTGATATCATGTATGTGATTACAGAATCTCCAAATTGTCAGCACTTTAATGTATCAACAAAAGATAAAACATTTAGGAGAATGTATACATTTTGGTACGATGCCACCATCATTGGTGCTGACCTAAAAAGTGTTATATGAGTTAGTAACAGCTCCTTCACTCTTTGTTACTGTATCTCCAGAAATGAGTATATAGTATGCTGGCTATTGTAAGAAATAGTAGTTTCTAACCAACTTTTTACTCATTTCTCCTTGTGGATTAGATACTATATGCTTGGTATTCATGAAACATAGATTTCACTTTTTGTCAATTTATTCCTCTGCTTTCTCATAACCTTTTTATTTCCCTCTTGATCTTCATCAGTACTTAGGATTGGACCTTATAGGATTGCGGTGGTAAATGGTTTTGCATAAAGTAGAAATGCTTCTGTCAGCCACAGGATTATACAGTAAAGTGCTGAATAAAATCCCTATCTGATGGTAATGACTTTTTTCCTAAGTGATAGATGGTGCATTGTGCTAAGTGAAAGTATCCTTGGAGATCTGTTTAATGAACCCTAAGATGATAATTAGGGATGAATGAACCCAAACCTCACCGGGTTCGGGTAGTGAAAGAATTCCGTTATGGATTCAGTTATAACGGAATTCGATGACGGAATGCAAAACGTAAGCCTTTAAGAGGCATTCCCTTTTGCATTCCATCATATGGCCAAGCATAACGGATCCATCTGGTTTCTGTTATGCAGGACATTTTTTTTTTGTCCTGCATAATGGCTTAAAGGCTTCCATTTTGCATTCCATCATCGAATTCCATTATATTCCATTATAACGAAATCCATAATGGAATTCCTTCCCTACCCGGTGAGGTTCGAGTTCGCTCATCCCTAATGATAATGACTAAGTGCCATGCCAATAATGAGCACTGATCATCAATTTATAAATTGATTGGCGTTTGTTTCAATGGTCTTTTACACAGCCTAGGGCAAAATGAATGGGGTAGGAATGATTGTTATTATGATGTTTTAGCCCCCATTCACTTTGCATATGGCTGGCAGCACATCTCATTTATAAATGATGATTTTAGGTGCCGCATGAAAGATGCAGCCACCTGCTAAATTACGTTGTGCCTGCACTGATTGGACATTTATGTTTTTTATTCTGTATAATCTATGAATGTCTAAAATGGGAATATCTTTTTAAAATATGCACGTGAATAGTATAGGTTTTACTTAATATTTTAACAATTCAATGGTATGAATAAAGCAAAATGTAATATAAATCTATGACAAAACTTTATCTTTTACTTTCTCTAGAAAATTAGAAAGATTGGTAGAATGTGGACTGTATCAAAGCAAGAAGATGAAAAATCATTTAGTGGCGTCAATTCAAGCATGCAACCTCAATCTTCAAGTCATGAAGCAAAAAATAACCTAGTATGCAGCATTTTTGTTTTTACCATACTTTGGGTAACTTTTTATTCTGCCAACAATTCTATGGACAGCTTTACACGTGTTCCACTTTCATATAATTGGTAATGATCATATATATCTTCATAATACCAGGTTAGCTATTGTCTTTTGTGGAAACAATTAATATGTAATTGTCTGTCTAGGAGCAGTAATCTTTTACATGGCACATAGCCCAACACAACAGTGATTTCATGGGTTGTTTATATGATTTTTGTGGGAACATTTAGAGGTTGAACACAGAAAATTCCAGCCAGAAACGTATTTTAAATCTGTCCAAACAACTAGTCGGCAACATCCTGTGACCTCCTTGGACTTCCCTTTTATTTTGACTTAACATGATGCCCTTGTATCAACATTTTAGTTAGCACAGTAATTATAATACTTGGACATATATTAAAGGTTTCTCAGTGTTGCACTGTCCAAAAAATTTGATTGTGCTTCCAAGGTTGTGAAATGTAGCAAACACATCCATAATATAGGCAATTTGTATATTAATTGAGCATATTTAACCTAGGTGGGAGGCACAACTTGTTTTAGATGATCTCTAGCCTAGCACTGGATGTACAGCTACGTAAAAGTGACTACAAGCTTGTTCAACCGGTCACAGAGAATGGAACTGTTTATTGTAAATGCCATCCTAAATTTAGGATTCAGATAAAATAAAAAACAGCATTTCATTATGTACAAGGACTGCTTCATGTACTCACCTAACCATTCTGACATATGAGAGGTCTACTTTTACAGACAAGACTTTAAGCACCAAATAATTGACTGTCTAGATCCCTTAGCACATAACAATTGGCACAGTTTTTGTAAAGGAGAGTTATATAGGAAACAGGTCTGCAAAGTATAGCAGAAATGTATCATATATTTTGCAAATGTGACATTTTATGCACTTGATCCTGGTTGGAAGAGATGTGTTACTTCTTAATATGTGTGAGATGGCCAGAACCTATGATCTACTCATTATATGAACTTTCTGTTATAATGGTAATTATTATGCCTGGAAACTGAATATTTAGACCCAAATAGCTATTATTTTATCATCTTCTAGGCTAATGGCCTACATTGAATAATTACCCAGTTGATAGACTCTACACACATTTCCAAAGAATACTACATTGTATGATCACGCACTGTATTGTGTGTGACTTAAGATGCCATGATGATGTAAGAATTTTATCAAGAATTTCCATGTAATTCTTAATTTGTCTTTCCTTTAGCTATATGGAGAGAGTTTGAGATTTGCCAGAGGTGTCCTGAAAGATACCAATATATTCTCAACTGTATTGACTTTGTAACTCTTCCGTGGCTACTGCCCCACTATTTTTCTTGATATTATTGTAAAAATGTCTATTTCTATTTCTCGGCCTAGACAAAAAAAATAGTATATTTCTTCTCTTCAGAACTTATTGTCTTCTGACTTATGCATTAATACATCCTGAATGTATAATAATTAGTGTTGAGCGAGCACGCTCGCCCGAGCACTATATTCGCTCGAGCATCAGTATGCTCGGCACATCGCGGTGTTCGGCCGAACACCGCGTGTGCTCGAGTGCGATGCTCGAGTCTCCTCGCTACGCAGCGAATAAACGTGCGGGAGAGTGCTGGCATTCACTGTAATGCTGTAGCCATGTTGATTTGTACGCATTGTATGCTAATGCATACGATTTTGTATGCTAATGCTACGCATTGTACGCTAATACGTACAAAGTTGTATGCTAATGCTACGCATTGTACGCTAATACGTACAAATTTGTATGCTAATGCTACGCATTGTGCGCTAATGCGTACAAATTCAGTTAATTAGCGTACTTTTACGAGTGAAAGGAGTGAAAGAGGAGAAGTCGCGATTCTGACCTTTTCCTATGAACCAGACACCCTCCTCTTGCTGTTCCCTAACCATTTCTGTGGTGTTTCCACCATTTTCTCACGTTTCCCTTTCACCCAGACACTCTTCCCTTTGCAGAGCAGGGGGTGCCTGGTCTTCTCCCATTAACTTCCATTATACTCGGGTGCTCGGCAGAGCACCCAAGCACCTGAACATCAGGGTGCTCGATCATCACTAATAATGATTCCATTCCAAAGCTTGTTTAACCTGATTCATGCCATTCCAAATATATTGAATAGGATCATACATGTTTTTTTAACAGTAAGATATTCAAAGAATACTCGATGATTAGTCATCTGATCCAATGAATTTCTGTTGACCATTTCTATTTGATGTTGCATTGTTTTTTTTTTTTTGTACAAGATTAATCATGACTTCATTCCAGGGGTGTTCAGGAGTTCAGCTTGGGCTCCCCTTTTCTCAGTGCCTTGTGACCAGGGGCAGGGAAGCACATTGCCTTTGTGCTGCAAAAATTGAAACGGCAACTCCCCATGTTCAATTCTTGACCTAACCCCTTCCCTCCAGCCAGAAGTGTAACTTGACCAGCCTACACTTTCTATTACACCAGTGCCCGGACGGCTACCTCTGCACCCCCTATAGCTACGTCCATGGTTGATTCCTTCTCAAGTTCTCATTTTATTTATATCAAGTGCAGAGCTGAAACATGGACTGCAAAAGACAAAAGACACAAGTGTGAACCCAGTCCTTCACATATTGGATTGGTGCTTGGAGAGCTAGTTGGTATTTTGTGAGTCCTTAAAGAGGCTTCCAGCTTTTTGGACATTTTTAACTTTCACTAGCAGTGTGTTCCACTTGCTGATAGATTAGTCAAGAATGGGACTAATGGCAAGTCACGAATGGGTCATGTCCCGCTTGAGGGCACATTCTTACAGGGGTCAGTCAGGGGCATAGCTATAGGGGATGCAGAGGTAGCAGTCACTACCAGGCGCAGAAGCCTAAGGGGACCAAAAGACCCTTGTGCCGCATAAGAAGACACTGGTATTATAGAAAGTGCATGCTGGTCAAGACACACCTCTGACTGGAGGGAAGACTTTGGCCTGGGGGGTTGCCTTTTGAATTTTGGCCTCAGGCAGTAGGACGGTTATGTGCTTCCCTGTCCCTGGCCACAAAGTACTGATGGAAGGGAGGCACAAGATGAACTCTTGCACCATGGCCCCTAGGCCTTTAGCTACTCCCCAGGGTTCAGTTATTGGCTGCAGGGGCACTGAAGGGTGAAACCACGTGGCAGGGAGAATGTGATTATGTTTTTTCAACAGGTAGAAAGTTAACAATATTCAAAAAGCTGGACAAGACATTTAAATGTGTTTAAAATGTTTTTTTTTTGAGAGATCATATTTATTCCCTATTCCCCCAGTGGCTGCTCTCAGACTGCTTATTTCCCATGTCCTGTAGAACATATCTGTCAGCCCGGTTTTGGACTATTATCTATAGTAATACATCCCTAGTACTGCAGATATGGAGTCCACATTATTAGTTTTTATTTTCCTACTGCCCCCAGTTTCAAAGCTGCGCTTAAATAAACATCAGGAGAATCAGGAGCGTAACTACCATAGCAGCAGACCATGCGACTGCTATGGGGCCCAGGGCCCAGTCTTATTTGGAATTATCTCCTCTTCTAATGGAGGTAAAAACTTAGTCAGGACTCTACCCTCTAAAAAAAACAAATTTTAGCAAACAAGGCAGTAGAAAAAATGGGCCAAGGGTCATTGAAAAAGGTTTAGGCAGGAACCCTTCTGTCCGGTGGCGGGGTGGGGGGGTGGGCTGGTTTGATCCTTGCTATGGGGCCCTTACTTCTCTATGTACGCCACTGTCTAGACTGCTGTGTTATGTTAACATAATGGAGAGGACTTGTGCGCATACACAGCAGTTCTTAAAATGTAGTTCAGTGCAGCTCTAAACCCTGACAGTGGGGGAATGAGGGGTAGTAGGATAATAAAAAAATAGTTCTCTGGACTCCATATCTGCAGTACTACTCAAGTATTACTGTATATAATGGTCCAAAATTGAGTTACTACTCATGTAGGTGACAGATTTCCTTTAAAATGTCTAGATGAAAGCAAAAAAATACCATCATTCATGCACATCCAAATTAGCAATGGTACTATCAATGCAAAGCACTTCGTCAACACATATTTAGGAATCTACAGTCTGTAGAATATTTCCTTACTTTTAGAACTGAAGACTCGCATTGATAGATTGCCCTTTTCTTGGAGAACGGCTACTGTGTGTCTTAGGCCTCTTTCACACTAGCGGCAGCACGGATCCGGCACCTAAAGGGTGCCAACGGATCCGTGCTGCCGCTGATACATGTGCAGCGCTCCGGCCCCACACATGTTGACAGACATTGGGACAGAAATACATACAGACATACACACACAAACACATACATACATACATACATACAAACACATACATACTTACATACTCCAGCCCGGGACGCCGGCAGCACGTCTTCACGCGCCTCCTGCACGCAGTGATGACGATTCCCCACAGCGCCCTCTGCTGGAGGACATGCTGCCGGCGTCCCTGACTGGAGTATGTGAGTATGTATGTGTCTGTATGTCTGTATGTCTGTATGTATTTCTGTGTAGCCGGATCCGGAATGACCCCCCATTGCAAGTCAATGGAGGACAGATCCGGATTACTGGTGTGTCACACCAACGGATCCGTCCCCATTGACTTGCATTGGGGGACATTCCGGATCCGTCTTGCTGCGGATGCTTGGACCGGAGAGAAAACCGCAACATGCTGTGGTTTGTTCTCCGGTCTGAAGACGGAACGGAATGCTTTCAGGAGCATTCCGTTGTCTTCAATTCAGTTTTGTCCCCATTGACAATGAAGAAATGGGGACAATGGGGACAAAACTGAAGCGTTTTTTTCCAGTATTGAGCCCCTATGACGGAACTCAATACCGGAATTTAAAAACGCTAGTGTGAAAGTAGCCTTACAAGGAGCGCTTCAACTTCTCATTAACAGCCTGAAGAACAATATCATGGGTCGCTGCCAAGATTGCGCAAAATATTGTCCCAGAAGAGATGGAGCAGCTGGACTCTTATTGGAGAAACATAACAAATAAAGCAAGTAGACAATGAATATTAATATTCATATGTCATATGATATGGCAAACTATGGACACCATGTGTGTCTTTGGATTAGAAGCATTGAACTGGACCCTAAATGATGGTGCAGCACTCTTATATGAAGACATACTCTGACTAGTGATGATCGAGCACCCCGATGCTCGGCTGCTCTGGCGAACACTAGGTGGTGCTCGAGTGCTCAGCTGAGCACCCGAGTATAATGGAAGTCTATAGGAGAAGACCAGGCACCCCCTGCTCTGCAGAGGGGAGGGTGTCTGGTTGATAGGGAAACGTGAGAAAATGGTGGAAACACCACTGAAATGGTTAGGGAAAAGCATGGGTAGGATGTCTGGATGCATCTTGGACACCGAAGTCGCTGCTATTAACGATGATGTCCGACTATTACACCACTTTTACGGAATGACAAAAATACCCCCCCAAAACCCAAGACAACATAGATTTTAGAGGAAATATTGTTAGGAAACATATATTTACTTGTAAGTTAAGCGCAAGTGCTGGCAAAAATTACACGGATGAGGCATACTCAACCGGTATAAAGGAGGGCCTCATTCACATTGTGGCATAATTGTGGGACTCCTATACTCATAAAGCCTATGCACAAAGTGAAAAGGCTGCCAAAAAATACAAGGAACAGGCACTCCAATACACCCTTTATTACACATAAAGGAGTGCATCAGACACACCCTTGAAAAATTTGGATTGATGGCCTGCTGCTGATGCTCAAAAACAATATGGGTGACATGCTGCTGAGCTGACCGTGTAAAAAATTATGGGTGACATGCAGCAAAGCTGAACGTGTTAAAAATTATGGTTGACATGCAGCAGATCTTAACGTGTTAAGAAATATGGTTGACATGCAGCAAAGTTGAACGTGTTAAAAATTATGGTTGACATGCAGCACAGCTGACCGTGTTAAAAATTATTGTTGACATGCAGCAGCGCTGACCGTGTTAAAAATTATGGGTGACATTCAGCAGATCTGAGTGTGTAAAAAATTATGGTTGACATTCAGCAGAGCTGACCGTGTTAAAAGTTATGGGTGACATGCAGCAGAGCTGAGTGTGTAAAAAAATTATGGTTGACATTCAGCAGAGCTGACCATGTAAAAAATTATGGCTGACATTCAGCATAGCTGACCATGTAAAAAATTATGGTGCAGGGCCAGCTGGTGAGCTGACCGTGTAAAAAATTATGGTTCCGGCCCAGCTGGTGAACTTTGAGGGCAGCCTAAGCAGTTTCATATGATGGAGGATGAGGAGGAAGAGGATGAGAAGAGGAAGGGGTACATGGGAATATAGTGTATTCAATACACCCTAAAAGCCACATTTAAGGTTCCTTCATGTTAAGCCACTTTCCTTTGGTGGAGTAGAGAAGTCAGGGACAATCCAGGCCTTGTTCATTTTGATAAGCGTCAACCTGTCAGCATTGTCAGTTGACAGGCGGATGCGCTTATCAGTAATTATGCCCCCAGGGGCACTAAATACCCGCTCAGACAAAACGCTGGGGGCAGGGCAGGCCAGGACCTCCAAGGCGTAGAGCGCCAGTTCGTGCCACGTGTCCAGCTTAGAGACCCAATAATTATACGGTCAGTTAGGAACTCCTTTACCATCTTCCAAAACTTTTCCCTCCTTGTGACACTAGGCCGCTCATCAGGGTGAGGGTGCTGGCGGGGTTTCATGAAACTGTCCCAGGCATTGGAGAGTGTCGCCCTGCCTCTGTTGGAACTGCTGCGTGTTCCCTTCATCTCCCCTCGTCGGGTGCCCAAGGAACTACGTACTCTGCCGCCAGCATTGTCAGATGGAAATTTTTGGAACAATTTTTCAACAAGGGGCTTCTGGTATCGCAACATTTTACTTGTCCTCTCCACCACAGGAATGAGAGATGAGAAGTTCTCTTTGTAGCGGGGGTCGAGAAGGGTGAACAACCAGTAATCGGTGTTGGCTAATATGCGTAGAGCGCGAGGGTCACGGGAAAGGCAGCATAGCATGAAGTCAGCCATGTGTGCCAGAGTCCCAACAGACAAGGCTTCGCTCTCCCCACCAGGAGGATGACTCTGAATATCCTCCTCGTCCTCTTCCTCCTCTTCGGCTTATCTACGCCGAAGAGATGGTGTAAACGTGTGTAGCGGTGGCAACCGTGTCCTGCTCCTCCTCCTCCTCCTCCAATTCGCGCTGAGAAGACGAACTGAGGGTGGTCTGGCTCTCACCCTGTGTAGGGTCTTCCCCCATTTCCGCCTCTTCCACACGCAGAGCGTCGGCCTTTATTGTGAGCAGTGAGCTTTTTAGTAGACACAGAAGTGGGATGGTTACGCTGATAATTGCATTATCCCCGCTCACCATCTGTGTAGATTCATCAAAGTTGCGCAAAACCTCACAGAGGTCAGACATCAATGCCCACTTGTCGCTTGTAAAGAGCGGAAGCTGACTAGAAAGGAGCCGACCGTGTTGCAGCTGGTATTCTACTACTTCCCTCTGCTGCTCACAAAGCCTGACCAACATGTGGAAGGTGGAATTCCAGCACGTGCTCTGCTGCAGCGTTGCCAGGCCGGCTGAAGCTGTAGGTGACTTGCGGAAATGGGGACATAGGCGACGCACCCTCACCAGAAGCTGAGGCAAATTGGGGTAGGTTTTCAGAAACCGCTGAACCACTAAGTTGAAGACATGGGCCAGGCATGGTATGTGTGTGAGGTTGGCCAGCTCCAAAGCCAACACCAAGTTGCGTCCGTTATCAGATACAACCATGCTTGGCTGTAGGTTGACTGGCGAGAGCCACAGCTCAGCCTGCTCCCTTATGCCCTACAAGAGCTCTGCGGCGGTGTGCTGTTTGTCACCTAGGCAAATAAGTTTCAGCACGGCCTGTTGCCGCTTCCCGACTGCAGTGCTACACTGCTTCCAGTTACTGACCGAAGTCTAACTGGTGCTGCAAGATGGCAATTCTGCATGGGAACTGGAGGAGGAGATGGAGGAAGAGAATGAGGGGTTGCAGCCGCTACTGTTGGTGGTTGCGGAAATCCGGATGGAAGTAGGGCCCGCAATCCTCGGCGTGGGTCAGTTGGACCTTGCCAGTAACTGCGTTGGCCAGGGCATGGGTTATGTTTCTGGACACATGCTGGGGTAAGGCGGTGACGGCATACCAGGAAAAATAGTGGCGGCTGGGGACTGCGTAACTAGGGACAGCCGCCGCCATCAGGTTTCGAAAAGCCTCGGTGTCCACCAGCCTAAACGGCAACATTTCCAGGGCCAGCAATTTGGAAAGTTGCACGTTTAGAGCTATGGCCTGTGGGTGGGTGGCAGGGTATTTGCGCTTGCGTTCAAATGCCTGGGGTAAGGACATTTGAACGCTGCGCTGCGATACTGAAGTGGACGTGCTGGCTGATGGTTCTTGCGGAGGTCCAGGTGCAGGGCGGGAGGCATCTGGGCCTGTGTCTTGGACAGCAGGTAACAGAGGGGAAGAGGAGGCAGTGGTGTGACCTGCAGACACAGATCGTGGACCCAGGCATTCGGCACCGTTTAGGGTGCTTTACTGACATGTGGCGGATCATGCTGGTGGTGGTAAGGTTTCTGGTGTTTACGCCCCTGCTCATCTTGGTACGGCACAGGTTGCAAATTACAATCCGTTTATCGTCTCCTCAAAAAAATCGTTTATCGTCTTACTTTCCTCAAAAAAATGCCAAACTGCAGAACACCTAACCCTTGGCAAGGGAGCTTGCAGCAAGGGGCTGCTCCGGGAAACAGTTGCTGGCCTTGTTGGCGTGGCCTGCCTTCTCCCTTTTGCCACCCCACTGCCTCTTCCAGCCTGTTGCGGTGCTGCGGATCCCTCCCCCTCTGTACTGCTGTCCTCGCTCGGCTTGCCACCTTCCCAAGTTGGGTCAGCGATTTCATCGTCCACCACCTCCTCTTCCACTTCCTCACTCTGTTCCTCCTCCTGACATGGTGAGCTAACAAGAACCTGACTTAACTACGTCTAATCCTCATCAACAAACTCTTGAGGCACTAGTTGCCCTTGACTTATTGGCAACTGTGTCTCATCATCATCATGCACCTCGTGAGACGCTACTTGCCGTTACCCACCGTCATCTTCTTCAGACTGTGTTTGCTCATTAGGTTGGGAATCAGGGCACAATATCTCCTCATATCCCACTTCAAGCGGTCTTGGCGAGAGGGCCAAGCCAAGGAACAGTGATGAAAAAAGCTCCTCGGAATATCCGAATGTGGGATTAGTTCTTTGCCCTCTGCATGGTGGGAGGAAGGAGGATCAGGGTGAGGATGCGGTTGCCCAGACTCTGGGCTACTGAGGCTGGACTTTGTGGAAGAGGGGGTGGTTCTTAACAGACTGGAAGCATTATCAGCTGAAATTCAACCGACTACCTGCTCGCACTGGTGTGGCGACAAGAATTGTGCCTTGCGCCGCCCTGCAAACTGTGACATGAAGCATGGAGTTTTGGATGACTTTGTTACTTGGGCTCTGCCAGCAGGCACAGTTAAACCATGCCCAGAGCCATGGCCTCTACGTTCACCATCAGCAGCACGCCCACTTCCCTGTCCCTAACTGCTCGCCTTGCGCATATTATATAGTATATATGCAACTTTGTCACAAGTACAGTAGTGCAGATTTTTACTAAGTGTAAGATAAGAAAAATTTCACCGAATGTCAAATATTTAGAATGCGCAAAAGTTATAGAGCAGCCGCAAATGAGGAACTGAGGCCTAAAAAATACCAACGGATGTCAGGTATATAGACTTTTGAAAGGTTCTAATAAACATGCTGTGCACGTGCTGGTAGTGTCAGGCACACTTGTGTTCTTTTTGCCCCAAAAGAAAAAAAAAATGCAGCCAGATATAACAATGGACTTTTGTGTCTTTTGAACAGAAATACTAGCCCTACCTAGCCAAATCCTATCCCTACACTATAAGTCCCTCCTTGCGCAAGTGAAACTGCAGACGCAAATGAGGAACTGCGGCCTAAATTAATGGAGAAAAAATACCAACGGATGTCAGGTATATAGACTTTTGAAAGGTTCTAATACACACGCTGGGCACGTACTGGTAGTGTCAGGGCACACTTGCATTCTTTTTGCCCCAAAAGAAAAAAAAATGCAGCCACATATAACAATGGACTTTTGTGACTTTGGAACAGAAACACTAGCCCTACCTAGCCAAATCCTATCCCTACACTATATGTCCCTCCTTGCGCAAATGTTACACAGCTGAAGAACTGTGGCCTTAATTAACGGTTGAAAAAATAGCAACGGATGTCAGGTATATGGACTACAGAACGGTTCTAATGCACATGCTGTGCACGTGGTATTAGCGTCAGGCACACTTGCGTTCTTTTTGCCCCAAAATAAATTAAAAAAATGCAGCCAGATATAACAATGGACTTTTGTGACTTTTGAATAGAGATACTAGCCCTGCCTAGCCAAATCCTATCCCTACACAAGTCCCAGGTATATAGTATACACAGGTTATCATACAGCATGCAGCAGCTGCACAGGTGGCGCTAATGGCAGGCCACCTAGCGCTATTTTTAACACCCCCAAAATAAAATAAAAAGTTTGCCAGCAAGATATAATAGCCCTTAAAGGGTCTTTTGGGTCTTTGAAACAGAAATTCTATCCCTGCCTAGGGTTCTTCTGTCCTACTCTGTCCCGAGCGCCGCCATGTTCGGCCGAATAGTGTATTCGGCCGAACATGTTTGCTCATCACTAACTCTGACTTTACATATTTAGGCTTATATGAAACTGTTGTGTGGGTGTTTTGGACTTCATTGGTGGACTCTGTGTTTGATACTTCGGTATGTGGAGTTATAGCCCAGATTTACAAGCATGTTACACTTAGGATCACATTGAACCTTTGGAGTTGTTGGACTTCAAGGGATGACTCTGCTTTTATTATCTTGGTATTTATCCATATACCTGACATATTGCTTTGCATACTGTCCTTTTGAATTTTTAATTAATTCTGTGTCCATGGGTTATGCAAATCTCGGTGCTATGACTAGAGATGAGCAAAGTTTTGAAAAATTAAATGTGGCTGCTTCGCCAAACTTCAACAAAAAATTTGATTCATTACGGATTACTTTGTCATAAATTGCCACAGGTCCTTAGGCGGTTTTCTTCAATCAAGACTGAAGAGGATGAGCTGTCTGCGATCAAGTGGATGAGGTGAGTATAATTTTTAATTTCAGCTACCATTTTAGGAAAAATGGATTTGTTACCATGAAGGGCAAGAAATGCGGCTTTGTCACGAATCAAATTTTTCCTTAGCTCCGTATCGAAGTGCACTTTAGATACTTTGATCCGTTCAACATTAACTATAACCCTTAATAATGTGAGGATAGTTTGAATAACCTGCTGTTTGAGTGAGTAAGTATTAGATCATTTATGAGTATATTCATCTGTTTGTAGAAGCTTGCAATATATTGTGAACTTACTTTTGTATTTATCCATATCATATACTGTATCTAAGGGACACCATGTTAAGCCATGGGAGCTCACTGCTTCAATGACGGGTTTTTTAACTTTCAGTCTACTAATATTAGTGCTGTCTTTATTAACGTTACGGATTGTTCGCATAATATCTACAGATAATGTATAGTATACGCTAAAAATGTAAAGAGAATATATAAGGCATGGATACCATGCTGCCCTTCGGACATATAGTTATCAGCAACTTCCATTACATTCTTGGGTATTAGACATATTATGTGTACAAACCCTTGCTATATATGAATATATTTTTCTAACTAAAATACCATTATTTATAATCTACTTTGTTGCATTATTACTTATTAGGTATATGTCTGTTGAAATTTTTCTTTGTATTATTTACTTACTAGATATATGTCTGTGGAGGTCCTTCCTAATCATACTTGAGATTTATAGAGCACTATTTTATAAGTTTGCTATACCTTACTAAAACTGTATGTTGAAATATCATGTGATGAAGTATTATACTATGTATTGCTCAAATCACAAACGGTATCTAATATTAGTAATTTAAGTTAATCCAATTATATACAATTTAATGTTTGTACTTCTATCTATATGTCAACTAATGCTATAAGTAGAGATGATCAAATTTCTTGAAATTCGTTTTGGGTCTGATCAGTTGTCAGATTCAATTGGGATGTAAATAAATTTGACCCGAATTGAAACTGCTCAGATTGCCCTGAATACTCTTTCAAACTCTTTAACACCCAGACAATTAATAAAGTTAAGTGGGAGTGATATATATAGCTATGGATAAATGCATGTTTGCTGGTGGTAACAGACCGCCTCTTTAAAAACATACTGCACTGCTGGATTTAAGCTTTTTTAAAATTAAAAATTGGTTCAAAAATGATCCCTGTTGGGGAAGAAGCTTAAAATTGTTTATACATACAAGGTGGTATCAGAAGATGAAATGGTCTGTTGTTTTTAATAATTGGTTAAAAAATTATCCCAGTTTTGGAGTTATTTTAACAGCTTCTGGACTGCCCTTTAACTATATACCTCTGGGGTCCATGCTTACCTCTGCAATGATGATCTGCAATGAAATGCCCTTGCAGAGATAGAAGCACATTGTCAGTGAACAGAGAAGACAGAGATGTTTTTTTTTTTTACCATCCTTGCCTTCTCCATGGCTGCATGTACAAATCAGATTTTCAAGCTGTTTCCTGCTTCATTCCTACCAATCATGTGATCACAGAGGCCAGGTGTCTGCACAAGCTACTGGTTCTTAGCAGACCCCACTCAGCTCTGCAGTGAGGCTTTTACAACATTGTAGAGCCTCTGGGAACTGTATTACCTCTGTAACTGGGGCTAATATGTCAGCCCAAGTTACAGGAGAAATCAGCAAACAAAAAGGGTCTTGTATGAACTTGTGGGAAGCAGAAAGTTTAAATGAAAAAAAAATAAAGACATAACAATAAAAAAAAATAAAAAAAACTTCACCACATGTCGCACCATAGCTCTTTGCGCATATCTTTGATCAAGAATATGTTGGGCCCATCTACCAGCAACAAGGTGGCTTCTAACAGACGGAATCTACACTATCAGTCTTGCCTCTCTTGGGTTTTCAGGTACAAAATTCAAGGCAATGTATCATCCAGCTATATTTTGCCCTGATTAAAAGCACTAGGCAGATGGACGGGAGTGCATGGTATAAATAGGGGAAGCTACTTCCCTTAATGTGCAATGCAAAAGAGAGATCAGCAGCTCCAAACTGTGTATACGGGGAGTTCAGGTGCACGCTATCATGGCTGCAATGCAAAAGCTCTAGTTATCTTTTGCATTGTACATTTGGTTGAGTTGCTTCCCAAAGTGCACTCCTGTTCATCTGCCTAGTGGTTTTAATCAAAGTATCCCATAGCTGGATTCTACAGTGCCCTGAATTTTGTAGGCCAAAAGTCCAAGAGAGGCAAGACTGCTGGTGTAGGTCCTGTTTGATAGAAGCCACCTTGTTGCTGGTAGATGGACCTGACATATTCTTGATTAAAAATATGTGCAAAAAGCTTCTAATTTTCAAAAAATAGGTATAGCAGTAATGCAGTTAACTTTTTTTTAATGTTTTCAATGTTTGCATGTGTCTGTGCATAAAGCAGTTTGCTGCTACTTGTAGTCCTTGTTTGCTTTTGCATTGCAGCCATGGTAGTGTGCACCTGAACTCCCCTTATACATAGTTTGAAGGTGCTGGTCTAACTCTCTTTTGCATTGAACATGATGGACAAGGCAGGAAATGTGTAACTCTAAGGTTAGTAGCAGTGGCAACAGCAGCACAATATGGAACTTGATGGACAAATTGCTAGAATATTGTAGAAGATTTCTATCTGTGCTAATGAATTATGTGATGTAGATTGGGATCAATTACATTAATAAAAAGTTAAGTACTATAGCTTTAAATATTGTTGTGGCAGTGTAGCACTCACTGCAAATTACTGAGTTCAATAACAAACTCATTACACATATCCTGTCCTTTCCCTAGCTAAAACGTGTCAATTAATTAAAAATAACAAGCTATTGTCTTACTAAACTTTCTGTGATGCTAAACTAGCCATACCCTGTGTTTGAAGCAAGATTTTTCTCTTTCTTTAAGTTGTCCTACCATATCAATGTATATCCTCAGAAAACACATGCATTTTCTGGATGGGATCTTAAATTGGCCGAGGCTGACTGCAAGGCATTATGGGCAAGCCTGTTGGCCATGGCACCACCTGATACCACTTATTCATCTTCCTTGTCCTGATGTGCTGTCTTCTGATCTGTAAAATACTGTAGCAGCCACTGTTTTAAACAATTCGTTTGAATCAAATCGCGTAAATTTTGAATCCGAATTTTTGGAACATTCAAAATGGATTTCATTAGTTTAGAATCAATAAATCATTTCTAGGTATAAGTATGAGCTGCTTGCAATTTTTGAATAACCTTTAGCGCATGTGCTGTTTTTTTGGTGACACACTTTACACTAGGTTCATGTAACTATGCATGCACCTTTATGTGTTAGTGCATACGCTTGTGATAAGTCATGTGCATTAGTGAGATTATGGTTATTACTCCGTCATTTGTGGAAGTGACTTTCCTTGGACATGTGTGATGCATGCTTCCCTAATGCTGAATATCTACCATGCTAAGCCTCATTTGCAGGTGACATCATGATTAGGATTCATTTGTATAAAAGGCCAATGTATCTGTACAGTATTTAGTCATTTGACTTGTTTATATATTAGGCACTCTGCTTATTCATTGATTTAGTTTTCTCGGCACATTCTTCTACTAATATCTGGAGCTTTTTAGGTAATTATCATTCCATGTGCTTTTGTTATCTTATGTGCTTTGGCATACACTAATGCGATGATTCACTATTTTGTACTGGGTTTTCTATGAACAGGTTTCTTGTGTGTTCTAAATATTGAATCCTCACCTTGCCAGGACCCATGAGTGAGTATATACTTCATTGTATGGTAAAAGTGTAAGGGGACCTGTACTGATCTTCCACAGGCCACAAAGCTCCTCCTACTATGTATCCTTCTGGTTCACCTTCTCCCGCATCCAGTGGTGGACTAACATGCTCAGTATATTCCCTGCTCTCTTCCTCCTCTCAGTAGTGATCCCAAAATGTAGCAGGTAAAGTGATCCAGACACTTTTCATTTATTCATCCATACTTCTAAATTCATAGAGATATATAGATTTAGTTCACTCTAGAGCGTGGAGGAGTAAATTTGGAGGGGGAACATTACATGCCATAGTGCTTTTTATTAGTAGAATAGCTGGTGCTGTGTGTGAGGGAGTATTCTCTATGCAAGGGTGGAAGGGATTAACAAGAGTTGATTGTGGTGTACTTCTCAGAGATGTTGCAAAATGGTTTAGTGGCCCAATAAATATAAATAAATGTTCTACTACTAAAAACTCTTCACCCTCAGAACACTTTTCATTGCAGGATGGTCAAACAAGCAAATAAAAGTGGCATGTCCATACAGTGAAACGAGGGTGGAAGTTAATTGGAGCACGAATGTCTTGCATATGGTTGGCGGCATAGGGCACTGCGCATAGGGCACTATAAAACTGACCGGCATAGGCTTTCAGCAGTAAATAGTTAATCTTTATAGTCAATACCAAAAATGTTAATAATAATAAAAGAGCAGACACAATAATGCAGCTATTGCTAAAGCAGCCAAATTCAATAGTCTACATGTAAAATTGTGAGACCAACGTTGCTTTTAACCATATTTTCTTGCGAACATTACATTAACACAATACCAACTAATAGATGTTTTCTGTGAGAGTCATACATAAAACTTCAGCCAGAAAAGACAACTTCAACATATTGCTTTGCTTGTTATGGACCACAGTGCTGGTTTCTACAGGGTTTTGGCTGTCTCGTACTTTTATACAGATTCGTAGAGGATGAATGAAAGATTTGCAAAACAGATATCAGCTGGAAGAAGAACGGCAGGGATTTTAATTCTAGCCCTCTGCAAGCTGTGTAAACTTTGCTTAGACAATCACATTTTTATATTTAAGAAAAACACTCATGGCAACATAACCAACTTTCCCGCTGTGTAATTGCAAGTAATCATAATGCAGGTGGTATAATTTTATGCAATATGAAAACTATTTTTTTCTCTTCTCATATAATGTAAGCTCTGCTCTATCCACACTAACATTACAGTCCTTGGGATAGGGCCCATGCACATGGCCTTATTACATATTGCATGGACCTGGAAAACAGTGTCTATAGACAACTTTGGGCCCATTAGGAAAGTTCCAGCACATGCTGAATTATGGAGGAATATCAGGCAAAGTTTAAAGACCCTCTGTCAGCATGATCAATCCTATTAAACCAGACATACTGGTTGATTATGTTGATTACAATGATATCTTTCTTTTGTTTTTAGCTTGAAGGGCTGCAGAGAAATAATTACTTTTGTTTTTATGCAAATTAGTTACTTGAGGTCCTGAGGGCAGGCTGTAGCACTAGGACCACCACTACAACTATGCCCTGGTGCTCAGTACACTCCCCCTTCCCATTTGATTGAAAGGGCAAGACATCTTGTTCTGTCTTTTTCTGCCTGCGCTTTGGCTAACAAACTCGGCATCTGCACTCTAGATCTGCTGATGCTCGCCAAGCAAGTCAGATTCACAGTACGCAGGCACTGATGATGTCATTCCACCTGGAAGCATTCCTCCTCTGTCTCTGCCACTTCCGGGTGGCATGACATCATCCAGGTGGAATGACTCTTCCAGGCAGTATGCATAGTTTATTAAGATTGATCATGCTGATAGAGGCTCTTTAAACAGAATGGCCACAGTGGTCACGTGGCATCATTATAGATGACACTTCATTGCACCAGGATGTAAAAATCACACTGGTGGGGATCAAAAGAGGTGGTTGATGAGGGACAATGCTAGATGGCAAAACAGCATGGATGGCAGAATCACATGTGCAGAGCCTGTATGTCTGTGTATTATGGAGCCATAGCTCATGGGTTGCTATCAAGTGCTTCTCAGAGCAATGTAAGTTGAAGGTGTTCTCCCCTAGAAACAATGCTTTTAGTGAAGAAACCATATGAATTCATGTATGAAATCAGACCCTTAGAGACACAGTAATTTATAATTATATACGATATACAGCGTGTCAGGTATGTAAATGTGTTGTAAGAATTTATTTTACAGAATAATAATAATGATCCCTAACTATGATGCAACCCAATATATAGTCTTTTACCTGGATTTTAACAAAAAAGTAAAAAGAATGATGATAAACATCCTTTAGATCAGGGTTCCCCAACTCCAGTCCTCAGGGCCACCCTACCAGTCATGGTTTGAGAATATCCCTCATAATGAATACCAGTGGTAAGTCCAGATGCATTGACACTAATTATATAACCTGCTGAACACTAAGGAAATCCTGAAAACCTGACCATTAGGTGGGCCCTGGACTGGAGTTGAGGAACACTGCTTTAAATCATTTTCTGGTCTTTCATCTGTGTGACACAATAGTGCATGGTGTATATAACTTTCACATAAGTATATTAGCTTGCTGATATCTTTTGAGAAGAATTACCCTGGTTTTACCTGGAGAAGTTAGTGAGCCCTCACACATTGAGAACTGCTCCAGCTGGACAGTGTCCCCCTTCTTTTAAAGGGGTAACACCATGATTGATGCAAAAAATGAAAATCAGACATCATATAGTCCATGACAATATCTTTCTAACAAAGCTAGAACCAGAGAGCTCCACATTCATTGCTCCAATTGCTCTGCTAGATTATCTTAAGCCTGGCAGCTCAGGGGGCATATGCTTTCTCCTTGTAAATGCCACAGCTTCTAACAGAACATGTGGCTGGTGGCAGTTGATTTAAAGTTGAGTATGTTCGACCAGCTCAGTGAGAAGGACAAAAAATAAGGAATAAAACAAACAGCAGGTGGTGCTACTCATATACATTTTATTGAATAGCTCACTGGCCATACTACACTTTTAATTACATGCAATTACAAAAGTATTCAGATCCATGTGTTGGTTTGAAAAATGTATAATATTTTTTGTGACACAACCCCTTTAATTTACTTAAATTTTAACCAGATGCATGTGCTACATTGCATTTAGAAAAGTGTAAAGATGATAATGCTTAAATGAATGTGTCATCAGAACCTGTTATTTAATTCATGTTTTTTTGTTAAACCTATTTTTTTAAAGAATATACTAACTGCCAAATCCCAAAACACTGAACAATAATAGTGTGCCACCAAAGTGGAATTTTTCATCACAAATGCACAATGCTATGTTTGGAGTGAAAAAGCACAACACTAACTCTAAAACCTCATCCCAACTGTGAAACATGGTCGAGGGTGCATCATGGTTTTGGCTTCTTTGTTGTTCCAGGGCCTGGATGCCTTCTCATCATTTAAACAATAGTGATTTAAAAAGTCCAGTATATCAAAATATCTAATAGGAGAATATAAGGGCAGCAGTCCATGACCTTAAATGGAAGAGATCTCAGATGATGGAACAAGACATTGGGGCAGGTTTACTATTGAAAATATTCTCAAATTCTGCCACATTTTTAGGTGTGCACTAAGTCAAAGAAAAAAAATCACAGAAAGAAAAAGATAAAAACACCTTGTAGAATGATAACTAATATACGGATGTGCATGTTCATATGTAAAGAAAAAAGCACTCACTAAATACAAAGGTTATGTATAGACTAATATCTTATTCTGATATGATTAATAACTCTGAGGTTTTGATTGAAACACATCTAAGTTCACCTACCTCGGTGACGGGACCTCAGTCCAGGCAGGAACCTACTTTATTTTATATTAAATACAATAGGTTCCTGCCTAGACTAAGGTCACCTTGCAGGGGTAGGTGGGATAAAAATATATCAAAATAAGATATTGGTCTACATATAACCTTTCTATTTAGGGCTATGCAAGTTCTATTGTGTTCAACAAATAGGTGGTGCATAGTTAGACTAGACAGTCTAAATATATGCTAGAGTTATCATCCAGCATCTGCCCAATGCAAAAAAGCACAAAAGTAAATCAACCAGAGAATGGTTGAAAAAGAAAATCTGTTTTTGAATGGCCAAGTCAGATTCATGACCTTATCCCTACTGAAATTCTGTGGCATGACCTGAAGAAGACTGTGCACACAAGGCATCCTAGAGAAACTGATTAAATGCAGACAGGAATGGTCCAAAATTCATCCTCAATGTTGGGCAAATGTTATTTGAAGCTACAGGAAATGTTTGGTAGAAGTAATTGCTGCTGAAGTAATTGCTGATTTTATTAAAGTCAAGGGTTCACTTACTTTTCCCCCTGTACTGTGGATATTTACTCAATGGCTCAATAAAAGTTGTGTGCTTTTAGTTCAGTTTGATTATGTTTGTGTATAATTGTGACTTAAATAACAATCAGACTTCATAGTATTAGTCAATGCAGAAGTCCAGGTAATTCCAAAGGGTTCACTTTCTTGCAACTGTGCTCTATGCTGGGTGGTCTTTGTTGTAAATTATAAAAAGCTATGTTGTATACAATTTTAGTCTTGATTGTAAAGCTACTTTCCAATACTGTTTTCATGAAATAAATATGTATAACATTTGCTAAGGCCATCAAGTCAAAAGAAGTTCTTTTCAACATGTGGAAAAACAGTTTCTTAGTAGTGGAACAGTCAATGAATGATATCAAATTCCTCAATTGCTTCTTATAGGTCTTCCTGGAGTATGGTGCGTTTGGACGTGCATAAAATGAACTTGGACCGAAATGTTAAACATTGTATGACCACTTAACAAGTCCAATATGGAGCTCTATTGGTAACCATATATATTTATTTACTAGGTAGCTGCATGGAATAGCAAAGATGAAAGCAAGGTTCCTATTATACAGTAAACAGAATATACAGTATATTATAAATTACATGGTAATTTAAACCTGGCCTTTCAAAAATACTATATTTAATACACATGGATTCAAATTCTTATCTTCTTCAGTTTAAGAATGTATAATAAGTTAACTTAACCTTTACAAATGTTTGAATATTAGGTAGCCATTATGTGAAGTATTTCTATCCTAGACGTTGATGGCATGAGAATGGGCACGTTTGACTAAATTAAAGCCCCTATTGGTTGGCTTACACTGCAGTAAAATTTTGGCACATCTGATTTAAGCCATGTCCCTTCCAGATATTTCACAGCTTTCCTCTAAGCCACAGCCTTTGTCTAGTGAGACTCAAATAGTGTCTAAAACATAAAATACAGTAAATGTGGTCCAAAGCATGTATGCCTGACCCAGAATTTACCTTAGTAACTCTCCACCAATTTATTTTACTTTTGTTTTACATACAACTGCATATGAAATTAAAAGCTAAAGCATATAAAACTAAATGCTAAAAGAAGTATCCTGAGATCTCATACACATGACTGTAGTCTATACTTTTTTGAATGTTTCCATATTGTATTTGGTCTGACACCAGACAAACAATTTTTTTCAAGTTCACTATTTCACTGATCATCCATTGACATTGTTCTTCATTAGAGATGAGCGAGTAGTGAAATATTCGAAAGTTCGAAATTCGATTCGAATAGACCGCGAAATTCGACTATTCGACCGAATATCGAATCCCATTAAAGTCTATGGGGAAAAAATGCTCGCCACTTGGAAATCTCAATTCGACCACTTGGAGGTCACCAAGTCCACCCTGGAACCTCAGAAAAGGATGCCAACACTGCTGGAATGCAACTGGGACAGCAGGGGAAGCATGTCTGGGTGCATATAACGCTCCCAAGTCGCACTATTACGCCACTATCACAGCCTCTCAACAATACACTCCAAACACAATCTAACCTCTCTGCAAAGTGAGACCATACAAGGAACCTTCTTTCCTCAACATTGCCATGGACCCCAAGCAAAACTAGACAAAAAAGAAGATAAAATTCTGCACCCCTTAAAATCACGTTGCCTATGACAACCACAGATGGCATAGGCAAGGGGGAAAGCAAATAGACCCCACTCATAATTGTCATTGTGTGGTGTGTGTGAGATGTGGTCAGACATGTCTTCTTTAAAATGTAAAAACAACTCAAACACAATGCAGAAGCCTTAAAATGCCCAAATTGTTGGCGCTTGAGATGTCAGTGACCCGACCTGGCCCAGTGTCATGTCTAGCAGGTAAAGCAGTGGGGATGTTGAGGGATGCGTAGGACCGCAAAAGGCAGGAAGAGGCCGTGGGCTGGCCAGAGGCTCATGGAAAATTTTGTGGAGGCCCAAGAGGTGAGACGTCTTAAAAATTGTGTGGAGGCTAAAGAGGTGAGACCTCTTAAACATTTTGTAGAGCCCCAAGAGGTGAGACCTCTTAAAAATTATGTGGAGGCCCAAGAGGTGAGACCTCTTAAAAATTATGTGGAGGCCCAAGAGGTGAGACCGCTTAAACATTTGTGGAGGTCCAAGAGGTGAGACCTGTTAAACATTTTGTGGAGGCCCAAGAGGTGAGACCTCTTAAAAATTATGTGGAGGCCCAAGAGGTGAGACCTCTTAAAAATTATGTGGAGGCCCAAGAGGTGAGACCTCTTAAAAATTATGTGGAGGCCCAAGAGGTGAGACCTCTTAAAAATTATGTGGAGGCCCAAGAGGTGAGACCTCTTAAAAATGATGTGGAGGCCCAAGAGGTGACACCTCTTAAAAATTATGTGGAGGCCCAAGAGGTGAGACCTCTTAAAAATTATGTGGAGGCCCAAAGAGGTGAGACCTCTTAAAAATTATGTGGAGGCCCAAGAGGTGACACCTCTTAAACATTTTGTGTAGGCCCAAGAGGTGAGACGTATTAAAAATTATGTGGAGGCCCAAGAGGTGAGACCGCTTAAACATTTTGTGGAGGCCCAAGAGGTGAGACCTCTTAAACATTTTGTACAGGCCCAAGAGGTGAGACCTCTTAAAATTATGTGGAGGCCCAAGAGGTGAGACCTCTTAAAAATTATGTGGAGGCCCAAGAGGTGAGACCTCTTAAAAATTATGTGGAGGCCCAAGAGGTGAGACCTCTTAAAAATTATGTGGAGGCCCAAGAGGTGAGACGTATTAAAAATTATGTGGAGGCCCAGAGGTGAGACCGCTTAAACATTTTGTGGAGGCCCAAGAGGTGAGACCTTCTTAAACATTTTGTACAGGCCCAAGAGGTGAGACCTCTTAAAAATTATGTGGAGGCCCAAGAGGTGAGACCTCTTAAAAATTATGTGGAGGCCCAAGAGGTGAGACCTCTTAAAAATTATGTGGAGGCCAAGAGGTGAGACCTCTTAAAAAATTATGTGGAGGCCCAAGAGGTGACACCTCTTAAAAATTATGTGGAGGCCCAAGAGGTGAGACCTCTTAAAAATTATGTGGAGGCCCAAGAGGTGACACCTCTTAAACATTTTGTGTAGGCCCAAGAGGTGAGACCTCTTAAAAATTATGTGGAGGCCCAAGAGGTGAGACGTATTAAAATTATGTGGAGGCCCAAGAGGAGAGACGTGTTAAAAATTATGTGGAGGCCCAAGAGGTGAGACCTGTTAAAAATTATGTGGAGGCCCAAGAGGTGAGACCTGTTAAACCTTTTGTGGAGGCCCAAGAGGTGAGACCTGTTAAAAAGTTATGTGGAGGCCCAAGAGGTGAGCAATAAATATATACATTTTTCTTATTTACGGAGCAATTCTACGGCGGTTAAGGAGGAGGAGGTGGAGGAGGAAATGGCACTTCATACAGATGCACTTCACTTTTGGCTGCTTTCCACTGTTAACCTCTTAAACCTTTTGTGGAGGCCCAAAAGGTGAGACCTGTTAAAAATTATGTGGAGGCCCAAGAGGTGAGACCTGTTAAACATTTTGTGGAGGCCCAAGAGGTGAGACCTGTTAAACATTTTGTGGAGGCCCAAGAGGTGAGACCTGTTAATCATTTTGTGGAGGCCCAAGAGGTGAGACCTGTTAAACATTTTGTGGAGGCCCAAGAGGTGAGACCTCTTAAAAATTATGTGGAGGCCCAAGAGGTGAGACCTGTTAAACATTTTGTGGAGGCCCAAGAGGTGAGACCTGTTAAAAATTATGTGGAGGCCCAAGAGGTGAGGCCATAAATATATACATTTTTCTTATTTACGGAGCAATTCTACGCGGTTAAGGAGGAGGAGGAGGAGGAGGTGGAGGAGGAAATGGCACTTCATACAGATGGCACTTCACTTTTGGCTGCTTTCCACTGTTAACCTCTTAAACCTTTTGTGGAGGCCCAAAAGGGTGAGACCTGTTTAAAAATTATGTGGAGGCCCAAGAGGTGAGAACCTGTTAAACCATTTTGTGGAGGCCCAAGAGGTGAGACCTGTTAAACATTTTGTGGAGGCCCCAAGAGGTGAGACCTGTTAAATTGCGAGGTGAGACCTGTTAAACATTTTGTGGAGGCCCAAGAGGTGAGACCTGTTAAAAATTTTGTGGAGGCCCAAGAGGTGAGACCTCTTAAACATTTTGTGGAGGCCCAAGAGGTGAGACGTGTTAAAATTATTATGTGGAGGCCCAAGAGGTGAGACCTGTTAAACATTTTGTGGAGGCCCAAGAGGTGAGACCTCTTAAACATTTTTGTGGAGGCCCAAGAGGTGAGACCTGTTAAAACATTTTGTGGAGGCCCAAGAGGTGAGACCTGTTAAAAATTATGTGGAGGCCCAAGAGGTGAGACCTGTTAAACATTTTGTGGAGGCCCAAGAGGTGAGACCTGTTAAAAATTATGTGGAGGCCCAAGAGGTGAGACCTCTTAAACATTTTGTGGAGGCCCAAGAGGTGAGACCTGTTAAAAATTATGTGGAGGCCCAAGAGGTGAGACCTGTTAAACATTTTGTGGAGGCCCAAGAGGTGAGACCTGTTAAACATTTTGTGGAGGCCCAAGAGGTGAGACCTGTTAAAACATTTTGTGGAGACCCAAGAGGTGAGACCCGTTAAAAATTATGTGGAGGCCCAATAGGTGAGACCTCTTAAACATTTTGTGCAGGCCCAAGAGGTGAGACGTGTTAAAAATTATGTGGAGGCCCAAGAGGTGAGACCTGTTAAACATTTTGTGGAGGCCCAAGAGGTGAGACCTGTTAAACATTTTGTGGAGGCCCAAGAGGTGAGACCTGTTAAACATTTTGTGGAGACCCAAGAGGTGAGACCCGTTAAAAATTATGTGGAGGCCCAATAGGTGAGACCTCTTAAACATTTTGTGCAGGCCCAAGAGGTGAGACGTGTTAAAAATTATGTGGAGGCCCAAGAGGTGAGACCTGTTAAACATTTTGTGGAGGCCCAAGAGGTGAGACCTCTTAAACATTTTGTGGAGGCCCAAGAGGTGAGACCTGTTAAACATTTTGTGGAGGCCCAAGAGGTGAGACCTGTTAAAATTATGTGGAGGCCCAAGAGGTGAGACCTGTTAAAAATTATGAGGAGGCCCAAGAGGTGAGACCTCTTAAAAAATTATGTGGAGGCCCAAGAGGTGAGACCTGTTAAAAATTATGAGGAGGCCCAAGAGGTGAGACCTCTTAAACATTTTGTGGGGGCCCAAGAGGTTGAAACCTCTTAAACATTTTGTGCAGGCCCAAGAGGTGAGACCGGTTAAAAATTATGTTGAGGCCCAAGAGGTGAGACCGGTTAAAAATTATGAGGAGGCCCAAGAGGTGAGACCTCTTAAACATTTTGTGGAGGCCCAAGAGGTGAGCCATAAACATATAAATTTTTCTTATTTACGGAGCAATTCTACGGCGGTTAAGGAGGAGGAGGAGGAGGAGGTGGAGGAGGAAATGGCACTTCATACAGATGGCACTTCACTTTTGGCTGCTTTCCACGGTTGGAGAAGCAAAGTCTGGGTCAATCCACTTGCTGTTCATTTTGATTAGCGTCAGCCTGTCGGCACTGTCGGTTGACAGGCGGCTGCGCTTATCGGTTATAATGCCCCCGGCTGCGCTGAACACCCTTTCTGATAGCACGCTGGCGGCAGGGCAGGCAAGCACCTCCAAGGCGTACAGGGACAGTTCCAGCCACGTGTCCAACTTGGAGACCCAGTAAGTGTAGGACGCCGAGGGATCGGGGAGGACAGGGTTACGGTCTGCCAGGTACTCCCGCAACATCCGCCGATACTTGTCCCTCCTGCTGATAGCGGGCCCCGCAGTGATGGAAGTTGCACGAGGGGGGTGCCATGAACGTGTCCCACACCTTGGAGAGTGTTCCCCTGGTGGCTGTGGGCCTGATGGATGTTGTGGGACTCTGGGAGACCCTCTCCTCTCTGCCGCCAGCGATGGTGGGTGGGAAAATCTCCATCATGTTCTGCACGAGTTCCCTCTGGTATTCCAGCAATCGATTCGTCCTCTCCTCTACCGGAATAAAAGAGGAGACGTTATCTTTATACCGGGGGTCCAGGAGTGCGAAGACCCAGTACAGTTTGTTCTCCACTATCCGGACAACACGTGTGTCCCGGGAAAAGCAGCCCAGCATGAAGTCAGCCATGTGTGCCAGACTCTGAATAGGCATGACCTCACTGCCCCCACCAGAAGGATCACTTGCCATTTCCTCCTCTTCCTCTTCCGCCTCCTCTCCGCCCCATCCGCGCTGAACCAATGGGACGCACACAGCCTGACTGCTACCCTCGCCGCCAGCATCCTCCTCCTCTTCCACAGCCACCTCCACGTCGTCCTCCTCCTCCTCATCCTCCTCCTCCTGCAACTGCCACCGTGAAGCAGACAAAAGTGTGGTCTGACTGTGTAGCTCCGTTGCGTCTCCTCCTACCCCCGTCTCCTCTGCGTGCAATGCGTTCTCCCTTATTGCGATGAGCGATTCTTTAAGGACGCCTAGGAGCGGGATGGTTACGCTCACTATAGCGTCCTCGCTGCTGACCTTCTTGGTGGACTCCTCAAAGATACGCAGTACATCGCATATGTCTGCCATCCATGGCCACTCGTGGTTGGCAAACTGAGGGAGCTGAGTTGGAGGCACGCGTGGATTATTAATCTGGTACTCCATCAATGCTCTCTGCTGCTCACACACCCTGGCCAACATGGAATAGGTGGAATTCCAGCGAGTGGGCAGGTCGCACAACAGCCGATGTTCAGGCAAATGGAGGCGTTGCTGGAGTTTTTTAAGCTAGCAGCAGCTACAGTTGACTTCCGAAAGTGAGCGCACAAGCGCCGCACTTTCACCAGTAGCTCTGCCAGGTTGGGGTAAGTCTTCAGAAATTTTTGGACTACCAGATTAAAAACGTGGGCCAGGCATGGTACGTGATTGAGTTCGGCAAGCTCCAGAGCCGCCACCAGGTTACGGCCGTTATCGCACACGACCATGCCTGGTCCTAGCTGAAGCGGCGACAGCCACATCTCCGTCTGCTGCAATATGGCGTCCCTCACCTCTGGGGCGCTGTGCTTCCTGTCGCCCAAGCTGATGAGCTTTAGCACCGCCTGCTGACGTCTCCCCGCGCCAGTGCTGCAACGCTTCCAGCTAGCGGCTGAGGGAGATGTTAAGGCACAGGAGGAGGAGGAGGAGGAGGGGGGTTTATCAGAACCCATGCTGGCAATCTTGGGCGGGGGTGGTAGGTAGGCCGTCTCTGTTTGCGACCCCGTCCCCGCTTCCACTACATTCACCCAGTGTGCCGTCAAAGAGATGTAGCGTCCCTGGCCGCAAGCGCTTGTCCATGAGTCGGTGGTCAAGTGGACCTTTGCGCTGACTGCGTACCTCAGGGCCCGCCTGATGTTACGCGACACGTGCTGGTGCAGGGCGGGGACGGCACTCCGGGAAAGTAGTGGCGGCTGGGGACGAATAGCGAGGTGCGGCAGCCGCCATCAGGTCGGCGGAAGGCCTGCGTCTCCACAAGCCTAAACGGCAACATCTCCAGGGCCAGCAGTTTGGAGATGTGGCAGTTTAAGGCTTGGGCTTGGGGGTGACTCGAGGCGTACTTCCGCCTGCGGTCGAACGCCTGCGAGATGGACAGTTGTTGGGACGAGGAGTGTGAGGGTGCAGGCGAAGAGGCGGGGGAAGGGGAGGCTGAAGGAGAAGGCCCCAAAGTAGCCGAGGCAGAGGCAGATGTGGAGGTGTCCTGGCTGGAGGTCTGGACCGCAGTGGCAGCACACAACAAAGGGGAAGAGGCAGTGGCAGCAGGACCGGGCGCAGTTTGTATTGCGTTTGCTCTCTCCCACTCAGCCCAGTGCTTGACTTCCAAGTGACGCCGCATGCCTGAGGTGGTCAGATTGCTCTTCTCAGAGCCCCTACTCAGTTTTGAGTGGCAGAGTGTGCAAACCGCGCTCAGTTTGTCATCCGCACAAACATTAAAAAATCTCCACACCACAGAAGTACGAGGCCTCGATGGGGGAGCTTCGCGCGACTGCCCGCTGCCGGGAACAGCTTCGGCCATGCTGGCTGTGGCCTCACTACTTTGTCTGGACTGTCCTCTGCCTGTGGACATCCCTCTGCCTGTGGACATCCCTCTGCCTGTGGACATCCCTCTGCCTGTGGACATCCCTCTGCCTCTGGACATCCCTCTGCCTCTTGCTGCCTTTTTCGGTGCTGCGCAGACCACCACCTCTCCACTGCTTTCCCCGCTGGACATCACCCCTGGCCAAGTGGGGGTCGGTCATTTCGTCATCCACCACCTCCTCTTCCTCACTCTGCTCCTCCTCCTGCCCACTGGACATTCCAACAGCCTCCCTTGATGGCAACTGCGTCTCATCATCATCATCGCTCATGATAACAGATGCTGGCTCAGGGTCCACATCAGCAGGAGATGGCGAAAACTCAAGGGTTTGGGCATCACTACAAACAAATTCCTCTCCTAGCTCCTGGGATTCTTCCGGCACATCTGAAAAAGGACCCGAAAAGAGCTCCTGGGAGGGGTCAAGGGTGGGATGACTCTGTTGGCCAGGTGTGGAGGAAGGAGGGTCAGAGTGAGACTGTGTGGATGACTGGCTGGTGGACAACTGTGTGGAAGCGCTATCGGCTATCCATTGCACCACCTGTTCAACCTGCTCAGGCCTCAACAGCGGTGTAACCCGCCCCCTGCTTAACTGTCCCATAAAGGCAGGGATTCTGGATGAGCGGGATCCTGGCTGACCCTCACCAGCACGCATTGTATCCCCACTGGCTTCAACAAGGCCCCCAACAGCATTTCCGCGCCCCCGTCCTCGTCCACGTCCTATTCCGCTAGCCCCCCGCCGCATTTTTTTTTTTTTTACAATATTTTGCCTTCACAGCCGTGAAATTAGTTTGCAAGAGAACGCACAGTACAGTTGCCAGTTAAGGCCTATATATTGTATTTTTCAAGGTACACAGCCGTGTACTCAGTGATCAGACGGTGTGTATGAACAACAGTTATGAGAAATTACTTTGCAAGAGAACGCACAGTACAGTTGCCAGTTAAGGCCTATATATTGTATTTTTCAAGGTACACAGCCGTGTACTCAGTGATCAGACGGTGTGTATGAACAACAGTTATGAGAAATTACTTTGCAAGAGAACGCACAGTACAGTTGCCAGTTAAGGCCTATATATTGTATTTTTCAAGGTACACAGCCGTGTACTGAGTGATCAGACGGTGTGTATGAACAACAGTTATGAGAAATTACTTTGCAAGAGAACGCACAGTGCAGTTGCCAGTTAAGGCCTATATATTGTATTTTTCAAGGTACACAGCCGTGTACTCAGTGATCAGACGGTGTGTATGAAACAACAGTTATGAGAAATTACTTTGCAAGAGAACGCACAGTACAGTTGCCAGTTAAGGCCTATATATTGTATTTTTCAAGGTACACAGCCGTGTACTCAGTGATCAGACGGTGTGTATGAACAACAGTTATGAGAAATTACTTTGCAAGAGAACGCACAGTGCAGTTGCCAGTTAAGGCCTATATATTGTATTTTTCAAGGTACACAGCCGTGTACTGAGTGATCAGACGGTGTGTATGAACAACAGTTATGAGAAATTACTTTGCAAGAGAACGCACAGTACAGTTGCCAGTTAAGGCCTATATATTGTATTTTTCAAGGTACACAGCCGTTGTACTCAGTGATCAGACGGTGTGTATGAACAACAGTTATGAGAAATTACTTTGCAAGAGAACGCACAGTACAGTTGCCAGTTAAGGCCTATATATTGTATTTTTCAAGGTACACAGCCGTGTACTGAGTGATCAGACGGTGTGTATGAACAACAGTTATGAGAAATTACTTTGCAAGAGAACGCACAGTACAGTTGCCAGTTAAGGCCTATATATTGTATTTTTCAAGGTACACAGCCGTGTACTCAGTGATCAGACACACCTGTATGAACAACAGTTATGAGAAATTACTTTGCAAGAGAACGCACAGTACAGTTGCCAGTTAAGGCCTATATATTGTATTTTTCAAGGTACACAGCCGTGTACTCAGTGATCAGACGGTGTGTATGAACAACAGTTATGAGAAATTACTTTGCAAGAGAACGCACAGTACAGTTGCCAGTTAAGGCCTATATATTGTATTTTTCAAGGTACACAGCCGTGTACTCAGTGATCAGACGGTGTGTATGAACAACAGTTATGAGAAATTACTTTGCAAGAGAACGCACAGTACAGTTGCCAGTTAAGGCCTATATATTGTATTTTTCAAGGTACACAGCCGTGTACTGAGTGATCAGACGGTGTGTATGAACAACAGTTATGAGAAATTACTTTGCAAGAGAACGCACAGTGCAGTTGCCAGTTAAGGCCTATATATTGTATTTTTCAAGGTACACAGCCGTGTACTGAGTGATCAGACGGTGTGTATGAACAACAGTTATGAGAAATTACTTTGCAAGAGAACGCACAGTACAGTTGCCAGTTAAGGCCTATATATTGTATTTTTCAAGGTACACAGCCGTGTACTCAGTGATCAGACGGTGTGTATGAACAACAGTTATGAGAAATTACTTTGGCAAGAGAACGCACAGTGCAGTTGCCAGTTAAGGCCTATATATTGTATTTTTCAAGGTACACAGCCGTGTACTGAGTGATCAGACGGTGTGTATGAACAACAGTTATGAGAAATTACTTTGCAAGAGAACGCACAGTGCAGTTGCCAGTTAAGGCCTATATATTGTATTTTTCAAGGTACACAGCCGTGTACTCAGTGATCAGACGGTGTGTATGAACAACAGTTATGAGAAATTACTTTGCAAGAGAACGCACAGTACAGTTGCCAGTTAAGGCCTATATATTGTATTTTTCAAGGTACACAGCCGTGTACTGAGTGATCAGACGGTGTGTATGAACAACAGTTATGAGAAATTACTTTGCAAGAGAACGCACAGTACAGTTGCCAGTTAAGGCCTATATATTGTATTTTTCAAGGTACACAGCCGTGTACTCAGTGATCAGACGGTGTGTATGAACAACAGTTATGAGAAATTACTTTGCAAGAGAACGCACAGTACAGTTGCCAGTTAAGGCCTATATATTGTATTTTTCAAGGTACACAGCCGTGTACTGAGTGATCAGACGGTGTGTATGAACAACAGTTATGAGAAATTACTTTGCAAGAGAACGCACAGTGCAGTTGCCAGTTAAGGCCTATATATTGTATTTTTCAAGGTACACAGCCGTGTACTCAGTGATCAGACGGTGTGTATGAACAACAGTTATGAGAAATTACTTTGCAAGAGAACGCACAGTACAGTTGCCAGTTAAGGCCTATATATTGTATTTTTCAAGGTACACAGCCGTGTACTGAGTGATCAGACGGTGTGTATGAACAACAGTTATGAGAAATTACTTTGCAAGAGAACGCACAGTACAGTTGCCAGTTAAGGCCTATATATTGTATTTTTCAAGGTACACAGCCGTGTACTCAGTGATCAGACACACCTGTATGAACAACAGTTATGAGAAATTACTTTGCAAGAGAACGCACAGTACAGTTGCCAGTTAAGGCCTATATATTGTATTTTTCAAGGTACACAGCCGTGTACTCAGTGATCAGACGGTGTGTATGAACAACAGTTATGAAAAATTACTTTGCAAGAGAACGCACAGTACAGTTGCCAGTTAAGGCCTATATATTGTATTTTTCAAGGTACACAGCCGTGTACTGAGTGATCAGACGGTGTGTATGAACAACAGTTATGAGAAATTACTTTGCAAGAGAACGCACAGTACAGTTGCCAGTTAAGGCCTATATATTGTATTTTTCAAGGTACACAGCAGTAGTGTCAAATATAGTTTGGTATGTAGCAGAGCACCTAATACACCACTAATGCCTCTCTCTGTCCCTACTCCAGCAGCTATCCCTGAATACAGCAGCCGTTCTCTGTAAAGTCTATATTGTAGTAAGCTATCACTGAAGTCCACTGTAGTAGCCCTGATAAGGGCTTTTAATCACGCTCCTGCCTATCCAACAGCTAAAATCTGTCTGTCCCTTCTCCAGCCTCTGTCCCTGACTAAGTTCACGCAGCATATGCGTACGAGCAGGAAGAGCTGAGTTTTTAATATTCGAGGTCACATGGTTTTTCCAGCCAATGCATGTAGACGCCGTTTTCGCGCTGCCAGCGTGCTCAGCGTGCCTGTCAAACCCCCCCTGCATGGTGATTGGTGGAAAAAGAGCGCCAGGGAAGGTGGGAGGGGAAACGAATTCTAAGTGCGCCATCGCCGTTATACTCGAACGAAATCGAGTATGCCAAATAGCGTAGTATTCGATCGAATACCAGCTCGATCGAACACTACTCGCTCATCTCTATTCTTCATATATCTAAGGGATCATGTCAACCCTGTGTATAAAAAAACCTTTATTTCAAAATACAGATGTACACTGAAGTGCCAAAAACATTCAAAGGATCACAGTAGTGCCATGTTAAAAGAGTTGTCCAGACAAATATAAATTTTTATTCCCTTCCCCATTTTGTTAAGTGAAGTATACTCACCTGCTTCTCTAAGCTTGGTTCCCACTGTCTCTGGATATCCAGCACCATAGGTAAACATCAAAAGCCAGAACTGAGCAATATGGAGCAGGTAAGTATGCATCACTTGACAGGCCTGGCAGGGTGAGGGTGGGATTTTAAAAATGAATATGGGGCTGAACAACCCCTTTAAGATTTGTAGCATAAGGAACAGATATGTATCGAACAAATGGTCGTATGCATAAGGCTTTGATGAGTTAATTAACCAAGCCATCGCTGTATAATAATGATAATACAGTGGTTCTGAACTTTTCCACTTCAAGTACCCCCTGGTGACAAGAAGTTCGAAGTGAGTATCACCAAGGATGTGAACAGTGATAAATGTTAAACAAATAAGTAGTAATAGTGCCCTACAGTGCCCTCAATAGTCATAATATCCCCCATTATGCCCCAGAAGTTATAATGCCCCCATAGCGCCAATACTAGTAATCATATTCCCCATAGCCCCCCAGTAGTAATAAAGCCCACTATAATGAACCCCAATATTAATAATTCCCCCTGTAGTGCCCTCAGTAGTAGCAGAATCCATCATAATTCCCCCAGTAGTAATAAGGCCTAAGTAATAAGGTAGTACTAATGTCATCTGTAGTGCCCCAGTAGTAAGTCCATCACAATGCCCTCAATAGTTATAATGCTCACCACAATGCCCCCAGTAGTATTAAGCTCCCGCAATGTGGCCCAGTAGTAAATATGTCCCCTTTGAATGCCCCCAGTAGTTCTAATCCCCCCTGAAGTGCTCCCAGTAGTAACTAATCCCACCATAGTGCCCTCAGTAGTAACAAAGCCCCCATAATTGACAAAAATGCCCCCTTATGGTGCTTCCTAGCATTGTGGCAGTCCGCAGTAGTATCAATGCTCCCTTATAGTGCTTTACAGTAGTACTAATCCCCCCTTATGTCTGCCATCCCTTATGGTGCCTCCAGTAGTACTAAAGTCCCCATAGTGACCCCCCTCCCCAACTACTGTCTGCACCAGCCCCTGTAAGGCTTCAGACTTAGCTACTGTAGCCTATCATAGTAACTAGTGGGGCAGGGAGACATTGTCTTATGTGCCATGCTGCAGCATTCAACTATATCACAGTGATTGAATATCGAGTGGCCCCAATGAAACATTTCTGGATACTAGGGCAGTCCAGCGTACCCCCTCAACTTGCAGTGTGTACCCCTTGGGGTACATGTATTGCACATTAAGAGCCACTGATCTATTTCAGTATGCTTTTATAAATAGCTATATTCCACCCTACTTATTCTAATCTAACACTTTAATAACTACTTTTAATTTTCCATTTGTACTATTTTGGTTCAGATAGAAGATAAAAGAAATTGCAATGCATTTGGCAACTTTTAAAAGAAGTCCATAATTATCTAAAGAGTAAGTTGTACATCCAAGTTAATGTTTCTATAACAGTCTTTCCTGTCACCCAGATAAATGAAGCATTTGGGTCATAAAAATGATTTTTAGTCAAAGATGACACTTATTTTTGTTTCATGTTAAGTATTTTCTTTTAATGAGCTGAAGAGGAAGTGTGTGGATAGCACTTAGACCTCATGCTATGATATGCTTATCTCCTGACCCTCTGTTCTCCAAACCACATCACAATGTCACAGAACCTCTCATAACCCCTCTTCTTGGCAATGTAGGGAAGCCTTACATTTTTATTCAACTTAAAGCCACCCTCCAGGCTCTCCACACTAAGCCTCATTCTGTGCAGTAGATGTGCATCAGTTACCTGATAATCCTCCCTTTCTTACAGGTGGATCAGTCATCTATACATTATAATCATTCTGCCCTTTTAATAGAAATCAGCTCTCCATACACTGACTTCCTGGTAAGCTTGTGATAGACTTGTGTTTATACACAGAGGCCAAATTTAAAGAGGAAGAATTGCAGGGGTGTCATGAACCTGCGGGTGTGAACCCACTGTGTCACGTGTCCTACCTCCTCTGAGGGCATTGTCTCGTTACCCCTGATGGTGGGGATAGACTTTCCCTAGGGGAACACCAGGTCGCTACCTCTTGAGGAGGCTTGGCACGTGAGGCAGCTGGTCCAAGCGGACCAGGAGGTACCTGAGCAAGGTACCAGAGGTACTGACGTAGCCAGCAGACGTAACCAGGAGCAACACTGCAGGACCGAAGGATGAGGCAGGGACGAAGTCAAACAAGCAATAGGTCTGGGCAGGTGGCACAGGTACAGGTCAGTCAATCCAGGTCGGCAACAGGAGAGACAAGGCAAGCAGGCAGGGATCAAACACGTAGCGGAGTCAAGAAACACAGACATGGGTTAGGTACACAGGAACACAAGCATAGAAATCAGCAAACTTTGCAGGGCACAAGGACCTTGACACTGAGGCGCTTGGGAAGGGGGCTGAGCCATTTATATATGTGTAGGAGCGCTAGGATTGGTCAGCGAGGTCACATGATCTAACACATAAAGCACAGGAAGTGACGCGCGCTGGCCCTTAAGGAAGTGCTGCAGTGAACATGCAGCAAGCATGCTGTGACCAGGGCTGAAGGGAAACTGTGGAATGGATCCCAGAACAAACAGTACCTGCAAGGACAGAGCCCAGGACTGCAGCAGTGAATGGGGAAGCACTAGCAGCAGATCACCGCTGAACACGGCACCCAGGACCGCGGTGGTAAGCAGGGGAACAGTGGCTCACAGCAGCCACTGTTACACGGGGAGGAAGAGAGCAGCAGCCTAAACCAATCATGAGATGAGGGTGTGTCTTAGACTACTTCAGGCTCCATGTAGGTGCCATAGCTAAGTGTAGTCACAGATCACAGCTCTGCCCTAAAAGAACAAAGCTAAAATGCAGCCAAGATGCAAAATTATAGGAGATTAAGTAGCAGGTAATCATCCCCTGTGGGTACTACATATAATATCAATATACCTACATATAATATCAAACAATCATGACTAGACAGTTGCTTAAAGTGTGTTAAATATTTCATTTTATGGTGGCACTTTATAACTAAAGGGGATGTTAAAGAGTAACCATAATTTCTAAGGGAAAAAGGCAGTCATAAGGTATGTACTTGAGTAATAAATATTTTGTGGGTTACCGTGGGTTCTCATCAGTGTCCTGGGTGAGGTCCCCATGTTCTCCCAGCCATAAAGCTATTCCTACAAAGCAATTCCTACAAAATAATTGGCAACCCAACTCCGCAGACCCCACTTTCCCAAAGACAGAGCAGTAGTATTACATTTTTTTTATATATCACTCACAGTTAGTTGAAATAAATAAATAAATAAATAAATAAATAAATAAATAACCCATATTCACCTTCTCCGCTTCACCCATGCCAGTCTTTGTTCTCCACTTTCTGGTTCCAGCTTGGTACACAAGAAATTCCAGGAAAGGTCTGCTTAGCCAATCTCAATCAGAAGGATCAGCCACCAATGTTTTAGTCCTGGGTACAAAAAAAATTCACTGCATTTTACAGACAAAAATATAGTTAGATCTAAGCAGCCCTAGAAATCAGCATTTATTTCCCATAAGCTAACAACCGGTATTTTTTCAGTCATTATTATTGTTTGACTTGAGGAATATACATGAGAAGAAAAAATGTGTGAGGTATAATGAATGTCATGACAGCTGATGAATTAAGTGATCAGCAATGGACAAGTGATTAGGGGAGGAAGAACTGCCTCACACTACATAGTTACATAGTTGTTAAGGTTGGAAAAAGACACAAGTCCATCAAGTCCAACCTGTAATCCTGCTATATCGATCCCTGGATCAATGTCCATTTTCCTTTTAAAAAGGGGTTGGGCCAAGGGAAAGGGTGAGTAGAACAAGATTTCTATACATTGTCATAAGCCTCAATTTTATTTTGAATTAAAAAGTCATCTAAACCCTTTTTGAAGCTATCTACTGTATTTGCTGTGACCATCTCCTGCGGCAGGCTATTCCAGAGATTCACAGACCTTACTGTAAAGAATGCTTGTCGCCTCTTATGACTAGAGATGAGCGAATCATTGAAAAAATTATTTGCCGAACATTCGCCGAACTTTTCCTAAGATTAGTATATTCGACGAATAGATTTGTTGTATTTGCTTACAAAATATACGTTATTATGTGCTATTAGCGAACATTCACGCACTAATAACGAACGTACATTTAAAAAATGTATGCAACTTCTTAGAAGACGTACGCATGAGCGTACAAATAGCATACGAATCCTCAGCGTACTATTGTCTACGCGATTACGTAATACGCAGGCACGCATGACGAGAGGCCGCGCGTGCACTCCTCGGAGGCAGAGCGAATATTCGAAAATGGCATCCAGGCAATTCTCATCATTTAGCTCTGCTGCACAGCTGAAATACATAGTCCGGCTGATGGACCGGCAGGATTACGATGGCACACACCGCCACCCGAACCAGCATAAAAAGGAGGTGATCCAGCAGGTGATCCGAGGCTTGCGCCATTGTTTCGACACCTTGCTGACCCCGGGCCAGATCCAGCGTAAATGGTCAGATCTGAAATCGCCCTCAGAGGCAGTATGTATATTTTAGGTAGAACAAGTAAGGTGCTGTCTATCCAGCTAAGCGCATAGTACAACCATGCACCATACTATAAAGTGAATATGAGGACACATTGCGGTACCTGTAAAGAAATACACACAATGGGCAACATACTTGAAAACGTTGCTGAAAGGTAAAAACATTAGTGCAAACAATCCAGTGCAAACAATATAGTGCAAATACATTATAGGTATAATGTAAACATTTTAAACATCACCTACGTAGTATGCTCACGGACACGTTTAAGTCTATTTTCTTCTGACGCTTGTCATACAACTGGAACAGAGTCCCAAACTCAGTTGCAATTTGTAATCCACATAGGTAAAATTGTAATCCAAATGGGTAAAAAAATAGCAGCAAAGGTTCCTTAAAAAACCCTCTTTCAAGGGGCTCCCCAATAACCTGAAAAAGGGGAAAAAAGGGATGAGACGCACGTCTGCGCAACTTGGTTAAAACAGGGAGTCCTGACAATCCATGTCCATCTGGGTGAGGACAAACACAGGGCAGCAAAAATAAAAACACACGCCAACTAGTGCTCACCTTTCAGGTTAAGTCCACGTTGTGGCTCCCATAAAAGCTGCAGGATCTTTAGGCCAGCAGGTCCTCTTCACTGCTGCTGGAGCTAAAAGACATGAGAGGGCGCTCCTGCCTCATGAAAGAGACACTGGCTGCGGCAGCAGACCCCCACCAACCTCTCAGGGATGGTCCTGGTAGTGACCGGGCGGTCACACTGGCAAGGGCCGTGGCAACTTGGGCCTTGCCCTTTACCTTGTAGTAGCCAGATCCTCCCGCCGGCATACAAGGTGACAGAATCTCCGGCTGTAAGGGCTCTGGTAACGGTCTTCCGCAAGCGGCGGACTGTGCGGCCTGCACCTTCCATGGCAGTTGGTATTGTACCACCGATGGCTGGTACACAAAACTGTTGGTGGTCATCTGTCCCACATGAAGGATCGGCGGCGGTGGGAAATCTGGTATCAGGGGTTCCAGCTGAGCTTGTGATTTCTCCTCAGATTGCAGAGTCCCATCATTGGTCTCATGGGAACACCGAGCCTCTTCTGTGGCCTGGGCCTCTTCACTCCAGTCTTCTGGGGGCGCTGCGGGAGTAGCTGGTCGCTTAAGGAGTTTCACCCTAGTAGCAAAGGGGCCTTGGAGGCTCTTCATGGGGGTATACTACACATAATCCCCTGCGTGGAGATTGTGGCGGACGGGCGGAAGATACAGAACGGTGGTTTACGTATAATCTTCCGCCGTCTCCTCATCGTCAATAAAACCTACCACACTGAACCAAATAATGGTACCCCTTTGGCGCTCCAGCTTGGGGTCACCGGACCGTGGGTGCTCCAAAACCTGCACAACCCACTCCTCTAACAACTTTTTGTATTCCCAGAGGGTCAGGGCGTTCCGGGTGACATCCTTGGGGACCATTGAATTTTGCCGAAGGGAGTAGTCCTTCCGCGGCGGAGCGGGAACTCCTGCCGCCTCTGCCGTGTCAGCCAGTGGAGTGAACACCTCAGCGGGCGCCTAAACCGACTTCTTAGGCTGCCGGACATATTGAGAGACGTAGATCTCCTCCGGTTCCTTCTCCTCATAGCGGTCGGTTCCCCACACCATGCCTCCCCAGTCAGGGCCTCGATGTGTCGCCATCTTAATTGCCTGAGTTGCCTCATCTTCCTCGCGCTCTGGAGAAGGGGTCGGATCTACAGGGAAGGAGTCTGCATCGCTAATGAATTGAATTCGTACGCAACAGCGTATAGAGTAACTTCTACGTAGCAATAGCGTATAATTTATAGGACAAACTACGTAGCGAATGCGTACAAAACGGATTCAGATTCGCTTCACAGCTAAAAATTCCCAAGATTCGATACGAATCAATGAATCGACGAATCGATTCGCTCATCTCTACTTATGACCGAATCTTTTTTTCTCCAGTCGTAGGGAGTGGCCTCTTGTTTATTGAGGGGGTTTAACAAAGAATAGCTTCCCTTGATATTTTTTGTATGGTCCATTTATATATTTGTATCGGTTAATCATGTCCCCCCTTAGACATCTTTTTTCAAGGCTAAACAAATTCAGTTCATTTAATCTTTGCTCATAACTAAGATCTTCCAGGCCCTTTATGAGTTTATTTGCTCTCCTCTGTATCTTTTCTAACTCCAGGGCATTATTTTTATGGACTGGTGCCCAGAACTGAACTACGTATTCCAGTTGAGGCTGCACCAATGCTTTGTATAGTGGCAAGACAAAATTCTGTTGGCCTTAGAGGCAGCTGACTGGCATTGCATGCTGTTATTTATCTATGATCTACTAATACACCCAGATCCTTCTCCACAAGTGACTCTCCCAGTTTAACTCCCCCCAGGACATATGCTGCATGCAGATTATTCGTCCCCAAGTGCATAACTTTACATTTATCTATATTGAACCTCATTTGCCAAGTGGAGGCTCAAACAGTAAGTTTGTCCAAGTCAGCTTGTAACTTATTAACATCTTCCATAGACTGGACTGTATTACAACCGTTTGGTGTCATCTGCAAACATTGAAACAGCGCTATTAATCCCATCCCATGTCATTAATGATTAACTTAAATAATAGCGGACCCAGCACAGAACCTTGGGGAACACCACTTATAACCGGGGACCATTCACAGTAGGAATCATTGACAACAACTCTTTGGATACAATCATGAAGCCAATTTTCAATCCAATTAGAAATTATATTTTCTAAACCAATAGACCTCAATTTACCCATTAGTCGTCCATGAGGGACAGTATCAAACGCCTTTGCAAAGTCCAAAAACACAATGTCGACAGCCTTCCCACTGTCCAGATTTCTACTCACCTCCTCATAAAAACAAATCAGGTTAGTGTGACAGCTTCTGTTCTTAGTAAAACCATGTTGGCTATCACTTATTTTATTATTGACAGTTACATAATCCTGTATGTAGTCCCGTAGAAGGCCCTCAAACATTTTTCCCACTATGGATGTTAAGCTTACTGGTCTATAATTTCCTGGTGTAGACCTGGCAACCTTTTTGAAACTTGGCACCACATTCGCCTTGCGCCAGTCTCTTGGTACAATGCCTGCAATTAAAGAGTCTGTAAATATTATGAACAGAGGCAAAGCAATAACTGGACTGAGCTCCTTTAGAACTCTAGGGTGTAATCCATCTGAACCTGGGGCCATGTTCACCTTTAATTTTTTTAGCATATTAAGGACCATATCTACAGTCAGCCAGGTAAGTATGTTATTTGAGGTATTTCCACAAATGGTACAAACCTTAATGAGATGCCCTCTCTTCTTTTGTATATACAGAGCTAAAAAACCCATTTAGGAGCTCTGCCTTCTCTCGATCCCCAGTGACCAATACCCCGCTACCATCATTTAGGGGTCCTACATGTTCTGACCTTGGTTTTTTTGCATTTATGTATTTGAAGAATGTTTTGGGGTTGTTATTACTTTCTTTGGCCACCTGTATTTCATTGTGCATTTTCGCTGATTTTATTACCCCTTTACATAATTTATTTAGTTGTTTATACTTTTTGAAGGCTATAGCTGTCCCCTCCGATTTGTATTTCTTAAATGCCCTCTTTTTGTCATTTATTGCACTTTTTACACTCTTTGTAAGTCATGTGGGGTTTAATTTTATTTGCGTGTACTTGTTACCTCTAGAAACATATTTAACAATATACTTATCGAAAGTAGATTTAAAGCACTCCCATGTAGCATTAGTATCATTATGTGACAATAGTTACTCCCAGTCTATGTCCTGAAGTGCAGTGCTCAACCCTGGGAAATTTGCCTTTTTAAAATTAAGTGTTTTTGCCCTACCGACCTGAGTTTTTTTTTAAAATATCTTTATTAAATTTTATATCACAGTTTAAAAAACAGAAAAAACAAATTTTTATAACAACATCTTGAAATAGAAAATACTACCCTCCCCCCTCCCCCCAACCTATACGATCTGCAACAGATAAAAAGTCATAACCATGAAGGCACTCTTATCACCAGAAGACGCTAGCTACCCCTGGAAGGGAATATCTCATAGCCCCTCGCCCTCCCTCCTCTACGCATATTATTCACCTATTTCCCTATTTCCATTACCAAGCGTCCAATGGTGTCCGAGTGCCCTCCGACTTCACAATCTTTACATTTTTCTTATTCTCCTGCTAGCCAACCCACCCCCCTCCCCTCCCCCCTTACAGAGTTGGGTATACACAAGATCTTTCTCAATATCCGCAATCTTTCATCTTAATTTCTGAATAAGGCCTAACTTCTCTGAGTCTGACATGGCTGCAATCCATTTCTTCCATATAACATAAAATTTATTTAAGCTGCCAATTTTTAAATAGTATACATATTCATAATTAATAGATTTCCTAATTAAATGTCTTACATGCTCAACCGAGGGTGCAGTACTTGCCATCCATTTATTTGCTATTGCTAATCTTACAATGAAAATGATCCTATTGAGGGTTCTCCTCTCACCTTGATTCTGCACTCTTTCCATATTTCCCAAGAGCCAAACTATTGGCCCTCCTAGTTCCGTAATTTTGAGACGATTCCTCAATAGGTCCAGAATGTCTACCCAAAAATCCTTCATGACCCGACAATCATAAATCATATGTAAGAAACCAACCGCTTCCATACAACACTTTGGGCAATGACTTCTTATTCCCCTTTTAAATTTAGATATAATCTTAGGTGTATAATAAAGGCGGTACATCACAAAAAATTGTGTAACTCTATGATTCTTGTTAATGGAGTTATCCCTTGCCCATTTATAGATGTTAGGCCATGCAGTCCCAATTTGAGCCCCCAATTCCTCCTCCCATTCTCTTTTACTCCTATGGTCCATCCGACCTAACCTTGATATCTGGAACATCTTATATATTTTAGACAGGCCCTTCCTATTGGTACTGGCCCCTCTTAAATATAACACCAAATGTGACTCGACAATCTGAAACTTCTTCTTATTTTGTGATTTATAATACGCGTGTCTAATTTGTAAGTACCTAAAAAACGCAGAGTGTGGTAGATTATATTCCTTTTGTAGATCCCCAAAATCTTTTAAGATACCCTGACTAAAGAACTGTGCGACCCTTATCAATCCATAACACTTCCAAAATTTGTAATCTTTTATCTTATACATTTCCTCAATGTGCTCATTAGCCAACAATAAAGTAAAATTAAACGACCCGTGTATTTGCATTTCCTTCTTCATCTGTTCCCACACCCTAAACGTAAGATCCTCTAAACCTAAATTCTCACTTTTCGCACCTTTACCTGATTCTAATAATTCCCAAATATCATTATATTTTTCCATATTTTTTTCCACCATTTTTTGAAGATACTTTCTCTGTTTCCATAGATAGATTAGTTGGGAGGCTACAAAATACAACTGAAAGTCGGGAACTGCTAACCCACCATTGGACTCATCCTCGTACATATGTTCAATCCTTATTCTGGGTCTACGCCCCCGCCACATGAAATCTGTTAGCATTGACCTCAACTTCTTAAAGAAGTTTCCCCCAATCCATACTGGGCTGTTCCTGAGAGCATAAAGCATTTGAGGGAGGACCACCATTTTTATTACGCTGATTCTATCCATCATACTCAAGGGGAGCCCTATCCATATTTTCATTTTAAGCTTGATCTTCTGTAGTAGAGGCCTCAAATTCAACTCCTCATACCTTCCTATATCGGTTGCTACTTCCACTCCCAAGTACCTAAAAGAACAAATGTATCGGAGGCACTCACTGGATGAACTGGACAAAAAGTAGAGGGTGCTATATCCCGGGTACCAAAAAACCCGTGTATATCAAGAGAGATTAACTTAACAGAATGGATTAGCACTCACCCTTACTGGAATGTGTAAAGGATTTAATCAAGAATTAAAAACACCAATAATTAAATTATACTCACATAAAACATACAGCAATCAAATACACAATAAAATAAAATAAAAAGTTATGTTTCTCCCACTAGTTTGGTCTCATAAAATGTCTGCCGATATCGTTCTTTAATGATAATTCTTGTTGGTAAGTTATATTTCCGCATCCATATTCCCCATTTGGGGTAAGACTGTAGTCCTTGTAGATCAATAAATTATCTGGACACTTCTCTCTTTACTTTAGTATAATAATATACAGGTAGAAGTTAGTATACAGTCTTTTTGTATTTAAGTCTAGGAGGTGTTGCCGTTCAGGGGTAATATTCGCCTGTATGGCTACTGATGAAAGTGCAGTTGGCACCGAAACGCGTCTAGTCGTGGTAACCGCCCCAAGAACTAACTACATCCAGCCTGGCTATAAGAAGATATGTCTTTGTAATAAGACAGAACAGATGAAATCTATCTGTCTTTTAAAAGTCTAATTGAAGGAGGAACGCTAGGTGCCCGGAACCAAGTACCTGCGAGTGGAGAGGAAGGTGAAAGACCGGACACCAGGAGCGTGCCGCAAGTCGGAAGACGCCGATTACCGTGTACCAGCCATGAGTGAAAGCGAGACGTGGAATGGACTAAGCAGTAAAGGTATGGGTAAGTGCACTACCCGTTATACCTAACTAACTAAACTAACAACCTTGTCTTGGAAATCTGGGCGAATATTACCCCTGAACGGCAACACCTCCTAGACTTAAATACAAAAAGACTGTATACTAACTTCTACCTGTATATTATTATACTAAAGTAAAGAGAGAAGTGTCCAGATAATTTATTGATCTACAAGGACTACAGTCTTACCCCAAATGGGGAATATGGATGCGGAAATATAACTTACCAACAAGAATTATCATTAAAGAACGATATCGGCAGACATTTTATGAGACCAAACTAGTGGGAGAAACATAACTTTTTATTTTATTGTGTATTTGATTGCTGTATGTTTTATGTGGGTATAATTTAATTATTGGTGTTTTTAATTCTTGATTAAATCCTTTACACATTCCAGTAAGGGTGAGTGCTTATCCATTCTGTTAAGTACCTAAAAGAGTCCGCCTTCTCCAGAACCTTAAGACCGGGATATTCTATCTCTTCACCCATAGGCAAAAGAGTTGATTTCTGCCAGTTTATTTCCATACCAGAGAATTCCCCAAAATTGTTAATAATTAAAATTACTCTGTCCAGAGAAGATTTTGCATTTTTTAGGAACAACAAAATGTCGTCCGCATATAACGACACTTTGTCCCCCGTCCCCCCACAACCAAACCCCACAATCTCCTCGTCCTCCCTTAACTTAATCGCCAAGGGCTCGACAAATAGGGCAAAGATGAGGGGGGAGAGGGGGCAACCTTGCCGAGTACCCCTGGACAGTGGGAAGCTCTCTGTCTGTTGTCCATTCACAAGAACAGCCGCTCTAGGTTCACTATAGAGTATCTTAACCCAATTAATAAACCTAGGCCCCATTCCATATCCCGCCAAAAGTTCCCAGAGGAAGGGCCACTCCACCCTGTCAAACGCCTTAACCGCGTCTAACGACAGGATGGAGCAGCCCCCCCTCCCCACTCTGAATATTGGCATATAATCTACGGATTTTGTCGGAGGTAGATCGTCCAGCCATAAATCCTGTTTGATCATCTCCTATCAACTCCGACACAACCCCAGATAACCTATTTGTTAAAATTTTGACCAGTATCTTCAGATCTGTATTTAACAGGGATATCGGTCTATAGGATCCTGGATGACTCTCATCTTTCCCTGGTTTCAAAATCAATGAGATCAGGGCATCATACATGGAAAGAGGTAATTTTCCTTTTTTTCCGCATCGTAAAATACTGCTATTAACTCAGGGGCCAGGATGCTTTCGTATGCTTTATACATCTCAAATGGCAGGGCATCCGATCTGGCTGATTTCAGCCTAGGGGATTCTCTGATAACCTTTAAAACCTCTTCCAGAGAAATATCTGCATCCAATAAGGATACAGTCTTTTCGGACAGCTGGGGTAGATGGAGATTTTCTATGTAGCTTTGAATCTCTGTCCTTCCTTTCATCAACTGGGTTTTATACAAGCTTGTGTAAAAATCATAAATAATACCCCGTATCTTTTCTGGCGTTCCCTTAAGTTGGCCCTTAACATCCCTTAATGCACCAATAGCTGTGTTCTTCTTTCTACCTTGAATTATTCTAGACAGAAATTTATCTGCCCTCCCCGTTTCAAGAAACCTCTGTTGGTCCTGATGATATAACCACGTTTGAGCATTTTCTACAATCAGGTCTCTGAAATTCTGTTCTTTCTCTTCCCAATCTTTTTTATCCGTTATATTGCCTGTCTGACCAAACATTTCTGCCACTTGCCTAGCCTCTAACCTAACTCTTTTTTCTTCTTTTACAAGTGTATTCTTTGTCCTAATAATTCTTTCTAGAAAAATCCCCCTCAAGTGCACCTTGAACGCATCCCAGACTACCCCTCTCCCTGCAGACCCCGTATTGATTTCAAAATATACCATTATGTTTTCCCTTATCTCTTCCTCATTTTTCCATTCCTCCAAACAACTATGAGTAATCCTCAATCTTCTTGGTCCCCTTTCCCTTTCTGTTAACCGAATCTGCATAGAGGCATGGTCTGAGACGCATCCCCGACCATACCTTATATCCTGGATCCATGGATCCATTTCATTTGAGCCCAATACTAGGTCTATCCTGGAGAGGGTCTGACTGGTCTTATTATAACATGAAAAAATCATTTTATCAGGGTTTTTAAGTCTCCAAAAATCTACCCAATTCATCTCTTCCAAAAACCCGGACATCAGCGTTACACCCCTAACCTCGACATCCCTTTGTCTCCATCTATCCCTAGACTCATCTACAGGACAATTAAAGTCCCCTGAAACTATCACCGACAATTCCTTCCTCTCCTGCATAAAAACCACCAACTTATGCAAAACATTTAGGGAAAAAGGGGGGGGGGATGTAAACAAAGGCCAGTATAAATTTGATTTCGAGATACTTAACACGAAGAAAGACAAATCTTCCTTGGTTATCCACTCTGTTACCCAAGATCTTGCATTCTACTCTTTCATGAACCAAGACTGAGACTCCCCTTGAGTACGATGAAAAGGTGGAATGGTACTCCTCCCTCACCCACCTACGGTCGAGCAACTTAACAGTTTCAGCTGTTAAATGGGTTTCCAATAAGCACAGCACCCCTCGCATATGTTTTACAGCAACATCAAAGACTGCGGCTCTTTTTTTCCTTTCAGAGAGACATCTGATATTCCAAACTAAGATTTTCATTCACTACCTTATTAAAAAATAAATAAATAAATAAATAAATAAATAAATAAATAAATAAAATCGAATCCTTCCCAACTCTGCTCCTCCCCCCCCCACCAGATCCCCTACCTCCCTCTCCCCCTACCTCTAACTTATTGAAAAGCTGTTCTGCTTTACACCAAAACACTTTCCTCTTAACTTAGCATTTCCCTCCCTGCTCGCCCTCTGTCATTCTATTCCCTTTAACTCCATCCAACTTGTCACCTCTTGTACGGATAAGAAAAAAAACACTCTGTCCTGATACATTACTTTCAATTTGGCCGAGGAAATCAATGAATAATTCAAACCTGCCTGCCTGAGCCTTTTTTTATCTGAATAAATTTCATTCTGTCTGTCTGGGTAGCCCTAGAATAGTCGGGATAAATTGCTATCCTGTTACAATTATAATCCTTATCCCCTTCTTTTCTTGCCTTACGCATCAATATATCCCTATCTACAGAGGAAAACAGCCTAACCAAAATTGTCCTTGGGTTACTGCCGGGTGAAAGTAATTTGAATGGAACTCTATGAGCCCTCTCCACTCCAAATACTTTTAAGAAACCTTCTTTTGAGTACTTTTCTAGTATCCATTTTTCTATAAACCCTGTACAGTTTTCCCCTTCTGTTTTCTCCGGGAAGCCTATAAACCTCAAATTGTTCCTCCCACTCCTATCTTCATATTCGGTGAACTTTTTCTGTATCTCTCTTTGGTTATCTGAGATCTTTCCTATCTCTTTTTCCCAATTAACCGTTCGGTCCTCCATTTCTCCTACCCTTTGTTCCACTTCTACTATCCTTTCTTTAATTATCTTTAAATCATCTCTGATGTAGGAAATATCTGATCTTACAACTCCCATTTCAGTTCTCATCTCAATGAGCGTATCATTCGTTTTCTTAACTCCCTGCATAATTTGCTGTAGAAGATCATTCGGACCCTCTACTTGCCATTCCACCGATTCAATCTCCAAACCCTGATTTTTCTTATTCCCTATACCCCCATCACTGATACCCTCATCCTCTTTTCTCCTCATTCTAAGATCTTTCACTTTTTCTCCTTTTTCACTTCCACCTTTGACTGTAGCTGGGGATTGTAAAAATGTATCCAACCTTGTCCCTCCAACCGGAGAGCATTTACTTTTCTCTTTAGGGTATTCAAACACCCCACCACCCCCTGATTTTTGTTCTAGTCCCCCATCCTTTTCCTTGTTGCGTCTCGCCGCCATCCTGGATCTCAAATTAGATTAATAGGGTAACCATGAATAGCTCCACCCTCAAATGTGAAGTTTACCAATTCTTTAAATGGATAATACAGAGTAAAAGAAATGCTTTATCAGTTAATTCACATGACACCAAAAATGGTTCATCCCCCATAACTCTATCCGTCTTAACCAAGACCATGCAGGATAGGATAGACTTATACAGACGAACCCATCCAACGTGTTCAAAGCAATAGGGGATCAAATAGATACTATGACAGTCATTACTGGCTACACAAGAGGGAGTAAGCTCATCCAGATAAACTTATCTAACTTATTTAGAAAAAAAACAGAGTGAAGCTCACAATATAGCAATTAATTGATAGAACACTAATGGAAGTAAGTTCATCCAGTCTGGACTTTTTCAACTTGTTCAAACAAATGCAGAATAATGTTAATACATAAAAGCTAATACTTTAGCCTCAAACAACACAAAAAAAGGAGTTGGCTCATCCACTTATCTAGCAAACTCATAGGGCGGAAGGGGTTAATAAATCCAAGCGACCATAGAAGGGGTAGGTTCATCCAGTATAAGTTAATCCGGCTTATTTGAAAAGTTCGAGGTAGAGTTAGTAGCTTAGGGGTTAAATCAGGCATCCAAAAGGGATTTAATACTCTAGAGATAATCTCTTGAGTTAGTTCAATATCCCATACCTATTTTTGGAGGAAATACTGGAGAGATCTTACTCAATCAGCAAAGTTAGATGTACTCTTATGCTTATTTAGAAAAAAACAGAGTGAAGCTCACGATATAACAATTAATTGATAGAACGCTAATGAAAGTAAGTTCATCCAGTCTGGACTTTTTCAACTTGTTCACACAATACAGGATAGTGTTAGTACATAAAAGCTAGTACTTTAGCCATTAGTTCAAACAACACAAAAAAGGAGTTGGCTCATCCACTTGTCCAGCAAACTCATACGGCGCAGGAAGGGGTTAATAAATCCAAGCGACCATAGAAAGGGTAAATTCATCCAGTATAAATTAATCCGGCTTATTTGAAAAGTTCAAGGTAGAGTTAGTAGCTTAGGGGTTAAATCAGGCACACAAAAAAATAATCTCTTGAGTTAGTTCAATATCCCATACCTATTTTTGGAGGGAATACTGGAGAGTTCTTACTCAATCAGCAAAGTTAGATGCACTCTTATGCTTATACTTATCGGCTCTGAAAATGACTGGGTAAATTCATCCAGTATAAATCAAACCGGTTTATTTTAAAAAGTTCGAGGTAAAGTTAGTGGCTTAAGGGTTAAATCAGGCACACAAATCTCTTGAGTTAGTTCAATATCCCACACATATTAATGGAGGGAGTACTGGAGAGATCTTACTCAGTCACCAAACTTAAATGCAATCTAGTGCTTATACTTATCGGCTCCTGAAGATGACTGCTTGTTCTAGGCTAATGCCCAAACTCCTCCGTTTCTCCTCCATCCACCTTCACTTTCTGCCACCACGGGGCCAATCTCCACATCTCCTTCCCCTCTGTCACCGGCCGCCAAGTCAGCTAAGCGGGACACCCAAGCCTGCCACGCTCGCAGGTGCACGCCGTCTCCATCCTCCAGCTCCGGCTCCCGGCTCCCGGGGGAAGGCACCAACTCTCGCGAGAGGACGCCCGATCACGTGGTCTCCGCATTCTCCAGCCTCAGCCGCCGCGCCGTCCTCTCGACCCACAACAGACCGGCAGAAAAATATCCCCGCGCTTGCTCCCCTTCAGCTACGGAAACACCCAGGACATGCCGGCACAGACAGGTACTCTCGCAGAGCGAGCAGGGGGGTTGAGCGACGTGCTGACGTCACGCACGCTCACATGCTCCTCTTTACTCTACCGACCTGAGTTTGTTTTTTACAGTTACGTTGGAATATAATTATATTATGATCACTGTTACCAAGGTTTTTATGGACAGTGACATTTCTCAGAAGTTCTGCATTGTTAGAAGTTACTAGATCCAGAAGAGCATCGCCTCTAGTAGGATCTTCTACAAACTGGCCTATAAAATTATCCTGCAAAAAGCTGAGGTATTTTCTCAGCTTTGCAGCAGAGGCAGAACCATGTTCCCAATCTATGTTTGGATAGTTAAAATCTCCCATTATCACTACTTTGCTGGCCTGCGCCGCCCCCGCTCCATTTGCACATACAGTTGATCTTCTATCTCCTCAGTGATATTGGGGGGTCTATAGATCACACCAAGAATCATTTTTTCATTATTTTTTTCCTTCTGAATTTCCACCCACAAGGTTTCAACATCCTTACAACCTTCATCCACAATTGTTTCTTTCACTCTTACTTTCATATCACTCCTGGCATACAGACATACACCGCCACCTTTGCGTTTATCCCTATCATTTCTAAAGAGTGTATAACCCTGAAGATTTACAGCCCAATCGTGAGAAGAGTCCAGCCATGTCTCAGCAACACCAGCTACATCAATATGTTTCTCCAGTACCAAGGCCTCAAGCTCTCCCATTTTGTTTGCTAGACTTCTGGCATTTGTGAACATACATTTTAAATTGTCATCAAATTTGACATTTTTATGAAATGTATTTTTTGATTTTTTATGATAATTTTTTCCTCCTTCAGATTTGGTATGCGGCTAACGGATCTCCTTATCCACTTTTCTAATGCTCCCCCCACCATCCATTCCTCCAACCAATATATTCTGACCCCTCTCTAACCTGTCTACCTCCATTTTTTAGCCTCATCCTCCCCCCCTCGTTCCTGGTTTAAATGCATTTCCACCCCAGCCATAATTCTCTCCCCCAACATAGCAGCTCCCCTTCCATTGAGGTGCAAATTATCTGCGGAAAACAGTTTGTACCCCAGTGAAAAGTGAGCCTAGTGGTCTAGGAACCCAAACCCTTCTGCTCTACACCAAGACTTGAGCCATGCATTTAGCTCCCTAAGCTCCCGCTAACGGCCCTGTGCAGCCCATGGCACAGGCAATATTCCAGAGAAGACTACCTTGGAGGTCCTTCCCTTCAGTTTGGAGCCTAGTT
>ONZH01017214.1:0-111136 GCA_900303285.1 Rhinella marina
TGCAGACAGATGGCCAGGATTTCCTTCCCCCATTGCCCCCTGCTGCATGAGCATGAGTGTTTTTTCCAGCACAAATATTAGTGAAATTATGTCGTTTACACCGCAGCTGTCCCCGGCTGACCAATTTAGTGGCTTCTTCAAAGGGTGTTAGAACAGTGCAGGCATCTCGGACCAGCCTCCACTGACGGAAATCAAAGCCGCACCTGCTCCCTATGGTCAAAGATTCTGGTTGCTGCTGGACAAAATCATCCACTGCTCTACGCTGCTCAAGGAGCTGCTGCAGCATATGAAGCGTGGAATTCCACCGGGTTGGCACATCACCTATCAAGCGGTGTGGCGGAAAAACGTTTTACCACTGCAGTTCCAACAGAGCGCGGCGAGACACGTAAGAATGGCTCGAATGAGTGCAAAGCTTCCGCAACTTTGCCAGCACTGTGCACAGGCCAGTGAATGTTTTTAGAAATCTCTGCACCACTAGATTTAAGACATATGCCATACAGGGAGCATGCGTGAATTGACCCAGGTTCAGCACTGCCACTATATTTGTCCTGTTGTCACTCACTACCTTGCCCACTTCCAGCTGGCATGGAGACAGCCAGCGCGCTATTTGCTGCTTGATGTAATGCAGCAAGCGCTGGCCTGTGTGGCTGCTGCTGCCAAGACAAATTAAGTCTAAGACTGGATGGCAGCGTTTCACCTGGCACATTTGATATGAAGGAGGGGGGTAACTCTCTGCCCTGATGCTCCAGCAGGTGGACTACCCATGGAGGTGGAAGGTGCCAACAGCAATTGGCCCGGTTGCTGGGGGGTTCCTGCCTCGCTGCCACTAAATACATTCAGCCAGTGGGCAGTAAAGGACATGTACGGCCCCTGGCCGTAAGCACTGCTCCAGGTGTCCACCGTGAAGTGCACGGTGCTGCAGAGAGACAGCTGCAGGGAGCGTCCAATATCGTCTGCCATGTGGGAGTAAAGGGTAGGGATAGCTTTGTTTGAGCAGTAATGCCGGCTAGGGACCTGCCAGCGTGGCTGAGCGCAAGCCACCCTAAAAGCTGTGCAGTCAACCAGTTTGTACGGCAGAGACTGTACAGCCAGCAACTTGGTCAGGTGACAATTCAGTTTGCGCACTGTTAGATTACTTGTGGCATAAACCCGCTTTCTGGCCACGCACTCGGCAATGGACAGCTAGCGAATAAGAGGAGGTTGAGACATGCACGCAGTGGGCGATGAGGTGTATGTACTAGTTACGCCCCTGGATGCGGCCGGCCTGACGCTAGGGACCCCGGGAGAAGTAGCCAGCTCCTCAGTATTAATACGCTGCTCTAAATTGGCGGCATGATGCCGCTTCAGATGGTTCCACAGAGCAGTGGTCCCTACATTTGTGGCTTTCCCACGGCTCAATTTCTGTTTACAGAAATTACACGTGGCCGTGCTGCTGTCCCCGGCAGAGTGGTGAAATACTTCCACACACCCGACGTGCTGGCCAAGCTTGTAGCCCTTGCACGCTTACACCCTGGTGCCGGCCCCACTATACTTGGGGTCTCGCTAGTTCCCAAGGAAGGCCTGGCCTTGGGCCTAACTTGCCTCTGCCCTCTGTTGCTGCCACTATTACCACCCTCCTCCTCAGAGATCAAACCCTCCTCACCAGCCCGATCCGCCTCCCAGGTCCTCCGTTCTAACACATCAGATTCATCATCAGACTCCTCTCCACCAACCTCCAATTCTGGGCAGTCCAAACTCTGACTGCCCTCTAAGAAATCCTCAGGGAGGCCGAACCCCACTGCAGGACTATGCGGTGGGGTTCGGTGGCTTTTTATTTTATAAATTGCAGAAGGGACACCACTAGGAGGGGGCACTGAAGCCTGAGAGGTGGTAGAAAATGACGGGCTTTGCTGGAGCGGAATGGTGGAGCAGGAGGGATGCTCTGAGTCTGACCCCTGGCTACATATGGATACTGTGTCAGCAGATGACAGCAGATCATCCGGCTGTGACTGAGATGAGCGTGCCATCCACTCCACTGGCTCATCCACTTTCTCCTCCACTACAATTTTGCTCCTTTGTGATTTAGCCTGATTGAACAGTGGCCAACTATTACGAATTACAGAAGTAGAAGCTCCAGCTACAGGTAATTTGGCACTGCTGCCCTGTGCCACCTTCTTTTTTTTGGAGCTCGAGGTCTGGATGGAACTGGACCCCTTTTGCTTATCAACTCCAGACATTTTTCACTTGACTGTGGCCCTGCAGCTGGTCTTTGTCCCTGTCTCCCTCCCTGCCTGATTAATTACTAGCCCTGCAGTACCCCTGATATTAGTAATATTGATTCCCAGAACAATTACACCCCAATTTTAACAAAACAGGTCTCAGTCTTTAGGAACTTCACACACAGTGCTTCCGCTTGTCTCAGCAGTCGCAGCACAAGTAATGCGTCACTGGCTTTCCGAGCCTGAGCCAATCAGAGCAAGCCCTGCCCACTAGATCAGGTGACCGCTTTCTTCCTGGGCTTTTGCCACACGAATAATTAACTTACAGTAAAAGTTCACTAATTAACTGAATTCGTACGCATCAGCGTATAAACTAACTTATACGAAGCATTAGCGTACAATTTATCAAACAAGTACGTAGCGAATGCGTAGAAACCCTTGAGAACATTTTCGAATCTAACAAAGCGAATCTCAAAAAATTCAGATTTGCTTTGCTGCGGAAAATTTCCAAGATTTGTATCGAATAGATTCGCTCATCTCTAGACTCTATGTTGTGCCATTCCTTTATTATTTCTACTAGAAGTTATGAGTGAATTGCTAGCAGTCTGCAGTAAGGCAAGGGCTACGCGGCGACAGTTGTCACGCGACATTCGTCGAAGCGGGTATCCCATAGGAAAGGAATGGGATGGGATCGCCGCGGCAGTTGCAAGAAATTCAACTGGGATCCCGGCTGCAACAGGTGTCGCGCGACAACTGTTGCCGTGTAGCCCTTGCCTAAGGGTACAGAGGGGAGGTTTGTTGGGGGGTGTGTGCCTACACAGTCTGACAATGGCAGCACTGATTGGATAGAGTGAGCCTGTGCAGGTACACCCCCAACTGGTTACCACTCATCTGTACTAGGGCTGGATTAAGGTTGGTGGAGGCCCCAGGTGACAAGACGTTTCGGACCCAAAGTCCCGCCCCCACTAAAGCCCCGCCACCACTATATTTATTCCTCTTTTAAATCTCCCTTTGCTCACAAACCTTAGCACAAGGAGATGTTATACTGTATGGTGCGGCCACAAGGAGACATTATTCTGTATGGGGGCAGCCACAAGGAGAGGTCATATACTGTACGGTGCAAGTTCTCTATATAAATACAGCACCAGAACCACGTTCTCTACATAAATACAGCACCAGAACCACGTTCTCTATATAAATACAGCACCAGAACCAAGTTCTCTACATAAATACAGCACCAGAACCAAGTTCTCTACATAAATACATCACCAGAACAAAGTTCTCTACATAAATACAACACCAGAACCAAGTCCTCTACATAAATATAGCACCAGAACCAAGTTCTCTACATAAATACAGCACCAGAACCACGTTCTCTACATAAATACAGCACCAGAGCCAAGTCCTCTACATAAATACATCACCAGAACCAAGTTCTCTACATAAATAGAGCTACATTCAGCTACATTCAGACGACCGAAAGTGTTTTGCAGTCCCCAATTTGTGGATCCGCAAAACACATTTTGCGGAACGCACAGTGCCAGCCCCATATAGAAATGCCTATTTTTGGGGACAAGAATAGGACACTTGCTCTATATTTGTTGTGGTCCACGGAACGGGACTACAGATGTGGACAGTACATGGTATGCTGTCAGCATCTTTTGCGGCCCCGCTGAAAAGAATGGGTCCACACCCATTCTGCAAAATTGTGGAACGGATGCAGACCCAGAAATATGGTCGTCTGAATGCACCCTTAGGGCCAGTATTAGGATTGGGGTAGGTATCAGTTAGGGGCCAGTATTGGGGTCAGAGGCAGCACTAGGGTACATTCACATGATCATATTTTCATTCACATCAATGGGCCCGCAAATCTGTGGTCCACGGCCGTGCAAAAAAAGATAGAGTATGTACTATCCTTGACCGCAATCTCAGATGAGAACAGGCATTTCTATTATAGGGCTGGGCATGTGTGTTCCACAAAATGTGGGACACACACGGCCAGTATCCGTGTTTTGGGGATCCGCAATTGTGGACCGCAAAACAAATATGGTCATGTGAATGTAGCTTTAGGGTTAGTAGTCAGTAGTAGGGTTAGGGGTCAGTGTGGCATACTATTAGAGTTAGAGAAAGTATTGAGGGTCAGTACAGTATATTAGGGTTAGCGGTCAATATTAGGGTTAGGGACAGTATTAGGTCAGTATTAGGGTTAGGGGGTCCAGGGTTAGAGGTCAATACTAAGGGGTCAGGGGCCAGTATCAGGGTTAGGGGTCCAAGGTTAGAGGTCAGTACCAGGGTAGGAGTCAGGGGCCTGTATTAGGGTTAGGTCAAGGCGGGGCCAGTAGCCAGTAGAAGGGTAAGGCAGGGCCAGTATTGGGGGTCAGTAGCCAGTATTAGGGTTACGGTAAGACAGGGCCAGTATTGAGGGTCAGAGAGCAGGGTTAGGGGTAAGGCAGGGCCAGTATTGGGGGTCAGTAGCCAGTATTAGGGGTCAGGGGCCAGTATTAGGGTTAGTGTAAGGCAGGGCCAGTATTGGGGGTCAGGAGCTAGTATTAGGGTTAGGGTAAAGCAGGGTATTGATGGTCTGTAATAGGGAGGCAGGGGCCAGTATTAGGGTTAGTGCTGCATGTAGGGAGAGGGCAGTTTATACTTACCTGTCCAGGCGCGGTCCCACGATGTGGACCCGGCCTCTTCTGGCGGGTCTGCTCCTGAGGAACGTCGCAGGCAGCGCGATGACATCATCGCGCCGCCTACGCCACATCAGTGCGCCGAACATCGGGAATAGCAGAGCAGGGAAACAGAGGTTCTCTTGCTCCACCGGCGCTGCCAGCTGCAGGCACAATTGTATCTGCATCCAGTGGATGCAGATACAATTGCGTTCAGTAGCCACAGAGGACCACTTTTTAAAAATATGGAGCGGCATTGAGCGCCGCTTTGCAGCCGGTGGTGGGGGCCCCTATGTGGTGGGGGCCCTGGTGCTCTCGCCCCGGATGCCCTCTCTTTGATCCGGCCCTGATCTGTACCCTTACTGCAGACTGCTAGCAATTCATTCATAGCTTCTAGTGCAAATAGCAAAGGAATGGCACAACATAGAGCCATAAGAATAGCTGCTCCAGAATAGCTATTATATGGGGAATGCCTGTAGCTATTAAAACAGACATCAGGAATGGTGAAAGGTCCTCTTTAAGGTGTACTTGGAGTTTTAATTTCCTTTCAGTATAGTGTAGGACATTTCTCCCTGTGCTTCCTGCCTGCTGCCGATCATACAGATTGTTGTTGGCAGAAAGAGAGAGGTGTATGCAGATGCACACCTCTCTCATTGATCCAGCAAAACTCTGTTTGTGCATTCTAACAGATCACTGAGGTTGTACAGCAATATATATTGATGAACTATTCACAGGATAGGTCATCAATATGTAATCGGTGGGGGTTCGACATTCAGAACCCCCCTCCCTCCAACCAGCTGTTTGACAAGGAGGCGTCCCAATCTTTACACTACGCGTCGTCTCCTGTGGAGCAGTGTAGCGTGATTACAAGAGCTCACTCCATTCTAGTGAATGGAGTACGTTCTCATGATTACACTGCACTTCTGAGATTTAGTGCAGTGTAATGAACAGGAAGCTGCGTTCACATGTAGCACCACCTGCTCTTCAAACAGCTTATCACATCTTAGTGCACTAGGGGCTAGGAGATTCTTCAAATTGCAGCCTCTCCTGAATGTAATATTTGGCCTAAGGAGAATAAGCTGTGAAATAATTGGGTCGTTTAACGCAGTGATTTTCAACCAGTGTGCCTCCAGCTGTTGCAAAACTACAACTCCCACCATGCCCTTCTGTAGGCTGATAGCTGTAGGCTGCCTGGGCATGATGGGAGTTGTAGTTTTGCAACAGCTGGAGGCACACTGGTTGAAAATCACTGGTTTAACAGTACATGCCAATGTTTCAATAATATGGACCGTAGTTATTTATGGGAGGAAATTTAACTTGTAACAGTCGAAATCACTTTTATTTTTACGCTGTGCTTTGGGAAGAACACTGAGATAAATTTAGCCCTGTTGAAAGCGATTAAAGAGGATGCCTGACTCATGTTTGAAGTCTACATCTCCAGTACAATTTTTGCTCACCCTAGGGTATTGCCCATAAGGGACATTTCGTAGCCATATGGGATAGTGATGGCTAGTGAAATCTATATAGCTATTAGCATCAACCTGTTTGAAAGAAAGTTTTTGAAATAATCAGACTGTTTTCCCACTTCATTATAACTAGAACCAAGAAATGTGACAGATTTGACAGAACAACCTCTGACATTAATAAAACTGCCCCCCCAGGTATTTTTAAATGTGGGGGTTCACATTGTATTTGTTGTGCAACAATAGCACACAATACTACTTCCACGAAAGAAAATTTTCAACTTGTCGATGATTTTATGTGCTCATGTGTGGGCTTTAGTATGTTAGCCAAACCACCCAGGCAAGGTGTGCTCGGCTAAAGGTCAATAGATTCAACATTAAAAGAGGTAAATCAGATGGCAGTGTATCTAGACATTTTGTCTTGGTTCATGAAAATAACCTTTTTCTTCTAGAAGTTTTCATTCTAGAACATGTTTCGAGCCATTCCAATAACTGCCTCACCCATTTAATCGAGAGGCCTATTGGATCTTTAAAATTCCTTACAACCAATGGGACTCAATGGAATGGTGGAGTGCACAAAATGATTATTGTTCAGCTATTCTGTTTTATATGTTTCCAATCCAGTCTTAATTGAATTTTAATTTGATTTTATTATCTATTTTATATTCATTCATATATTTACTCATCCACTTGATCATTTTCTTTTAGACAAAATGTAATTGGTTGGTGCTGTTTATTTATTCTTATTTTGTTTATATTTTAGACCTATTTTTACTATAAAACAGATTTTTCTCTTCTTTCTGGATCCGTTGTAGTCTCCCATTCTGGGACTGATGAGGGACCCCCAACTCAGCATTTGTTGCAGAGAATCGACTGAAGAGTCACTACACATTGAATTTCACGATTATGACCTTTGCTGGTTCATTCATCTTTTCTCTACATATTGGCCGTTCATAGTTCATGTATTTCATTGGTAGTAACATAATAACATAGTTTTTAAGGCGAAAAAAAAGACATCTGTCCATCCAGTTCAGCCTGTTATCCTGCAAGTTAATCCAGAGGAAGGCAAAAAAACCATGTGAGGTAGAAGCCAATTTTCCCCAATTTAGGGGAAAAGAATTCCTTCCCCGACTCCAATCAAGCAATCAGAATAACTCCCTGGATCAACGACCCATCTCTAGTAGCTATAACCTGTAATATGCAGATACAATTGCGTTCAGTAGCCACAGAGGACCACTTTTTAAAAATATGGAGTGGCATTGAGCGCCGCTTTGCAGCCGGTGGTGGGGGCCCCTATGTAATATGAAATTTTGATGTGTCTGGAAGGAGTGGCACCTTCTGGTGTGAATGCGCTCCTATTACCAGGGGAGTAGCATTCATGTGCACTTTTGCCCCACCTATCTAAGAGGCAACCTTGATTAAGGTGGTACATATAGGTGTGTGCTCCTCCTCTCATTGGTTGCTGATGCACATAGAGGTAACTAGGCGCAGCACACTATATGTGCAGGGTCTGAGCACCTAAACATAGATGCACAACCACATAGTTAGGTTTAGCATAGGACATGCCTGAACTGAGACCACCGTGGCGCTGGGTAGGTGGGCACAGATGTATTTTGATCAAAATGTACTTGCTAAGATTCTCAGATTTTATCTATAGAGTGAGGGCTTAGTCCATATATTGTTTGCATCTATTGTTTTAGTGCATTTTTTCCGTGAGTTTCTAAATTTAGCCTTGTACATCCGCACATTTTACATCACATGGTGCAGGATGTTTGTATCTGTTTTCCGTAAATATTCCCTGACTCCAATCAAGCAATCAGAATAACTCCCTGGATCAACGACCCATCTCTAGTAGCTATAACCTATAATATTATTACACTCCAGAAATACCTCCAGGCCCCTCTAACTCTTTTAGTGAACTTACCATAACCACCTCATCAGGCAGAGAGTTCCATAGTCTTACTGCTCTTACCGTAAAGAATCCTCTTCTATGTTTGTGAACAAACCTTCTTTCCTCCAGACGCAGAGGATGTCCCCTCGTCACAGTTCTTGGGATAAAAAGATCATGGGAGAGATCTCTGTACTGACCCCTGATATATTTATACATTGTTATTAGATCACCCCTCAGTCGTCTTTTTTCTAAAGTGAATACCCCAATTTTGATAATCTTTCTGGGTACTGTAGTCCACCCATTCCAGTTATGACTTTAGTTGCCCTCCTCTGAACCCTCCCCAGCTCTGCTATGTCTGCCTTGTTCACAGGAGCCCAGAACTGTACACAGTACTCCATGTGTGGTCTGACTAGTGATTTGTAAAGTGGCAGGACTATGTTCTCATCACGGGCATCTATGCCTCTTTTGATGCAACCCATCATCTTATTGGCCTTCGCAGTAGCTGTCTGACTCGGGTTTCTACAGCTTAGTTTGCTCTTCACTAAAATTCCTAGGTCCTTTTCCATGTCAGTGTTACCCAGTGTTTTACCATTTAGTATGTACTGGTGACTTGCATTATTCCTTCCCATGTGCATATTCTTACATTTGTCAGTGTTAAACCTCATCAACCACTTCTCTGCCCAAGCCTCCAATCTATCCAGATCCATCAGTAGCAGTGTACTGTCCTCTTTTGATTTAATTACTTTACACAGTTTAGGGTCATCTGCATAAATTGATATTTTACTGTGCAAGCCTTCTACAAGATCATTAATAAATATATTGAAGAGCATAGGGCCCAATACTGACCCCTGTGGTACCCCACTAGTGACGGTGACTCAATCTGAGTGTGTACCATTAATAAACCACCCTCTGTTTTCTATCACTAAGCCAGTTACTTACCCACATACAGACAGTCTCTCCCAGTCACAAGCATTCTCATTTTATATACTAACCTTTTATGTAGTACAGTGTCAAATGCTTCGGAGAAGTCCAGATATACAACATCCATTGATTCACCACGGTCAAGTCTAGAACTTACCTCCTCATAGAAACTGATTACATTAGTTTGGCATGACCGATCCCTCATGAAGCCATGCTGATATGGCATTATTTGCTTATTTTCATAGATGTACTCCAATAAGATAGCATCTATAGATGTACTCCAATAAGATAGCATCTTTTAGAAAACCTTCAAATAGTTTACCCACAACAGATGTTAATGTTAATTCCTGTCAGTTTAGAGTCCTTAAATATCAGAAATAAGGGTCTAGCTATGACATTACTTAATTGTCTTAGGATATGGGGGTGTATGCCATCCAGTCCTGGCTATTTGCCTATTTTAATTTTTTTAAGACACCGCTGTACTTCTTCCTGGGTCAGACAGGGCACTTTTAATGGGGAATTTACTTTTATATTCTGCATTTCATCTGACAGTTCATTTTCCTCAGTGAAATAATTGAAGAACATTTTAGGGTTAGTTTTACTCTCTTTGGCAACTAATCTCTCGATCTCTAGTTTGGCTGCTTTTATTTGTCTTTTATATATTCTATTTGTTCTTTATAGTTCTTCAATGGTTCCTCGCTCCCCTTCTGTTTTAGTGATTTAAATGCTTTATTTTTGTCATGAATTGCTTTCTTTACAATTCTATTTATCCACATTGTTTTTTTCTTGTTCCTTAACCTTTTAGTCCCATAAGGAATGTACCTCTCACAATTAGATATTTTGTAGCTGTATATTAATTTTTGAGGACTTTGTCCCAGTTAGTTAGGCCTATGGCCTCTCTTAGCTGGCTAAATTTTGCTTTTTTGAAGTTTGGTATTTTTGTTCCTCCCTGAAGAAACACTCTTTTGAATGACAATTTGAAGGTTATTATATTATGGTCACTATTTCGTAGGTGTCTCCCAACCTGCACATCTGTTGATCTGTCAGGTCTATTGGTTAATACTAAGTCCACTATGGCTGTCCCTCTAGTCAGGTCATGAACCAGTTGGGAAAGATAGTTGTTTTTGGTTACTGCCAAGAACCTGTTGCCTTTATGAGACATACAGGTTTCAGTTTCCCAGTCTATATCTGGGTAGTTGAAGTCCCCCACAATAACGACCTCATTGTGATTTGCCATCTTGTTTATTTTGTTTAGAAGTAGATTTTCTGTGGAATCTGGTACATTAGGTGGTTTATAATAAACTCATATTAGTATTTTATTATTGTTTTTGCCTCTATGTATTTCTACCCACAGTGGCTCCACATGTTCATGCACCTCACTTATACCTTCTCAGACGGTGGGCTTTACAAAGGACTTTACATAAAGTCAGACCCCTCCCCCTCTCTGGTTTTGGGGATCCTTTCTAAACAGAACTGTAACCCTGTACGTTAACTAGCCAGTCATAGCTATCATCCAGCCATGTCTCAGTTATTCCCACTATGTCGTAGTCCTCCTCACACATCAATAATTCCAGTTCACCAGTTTTATTAGTCAGGCTTCTGGCATTAGTGTACATACAATTAAGAGGTTTATGTATATTTTTTACCCTACACCTTTCCTTCTGAACTGTTCTAGTCCCTCCTCCCATTCCTCCCCCAGTTCCATTAACACGTCCCCGGTCTCTATCTCTATCTCTATCTTCTGTCATGTAATTTCCCTCCCTCCCAGTCCCTAGTTTAAACACTCCTTCAATCTTCTAGCCATCTTCTCCCCCAAAACAGCTGCCCCTTCCCAATTGAGGTGCAGCCCATCCCTACAACAGAGCCTGTAGCCGACAGCGAAGTCAGCCCAGTTCTCCCAGCCCAGTTAAATGTATAAATTACTAGTTTTACTGAAACTTCTCTCACAAAACTATACATTAATATGCTCAGCCTATCCTGCTCTATAAACAGCTGTCTGCAGATAGCACTGCATTTTATGGTAATAGATCCTCTTTAAAGGCAGGATAATATGGGGACAGGTGCACTGCACTATTTGCCCGGCCACAAAAAGTATTGTGTTGTTTGATAAATAGAGCTAAAAAAAGGAAACAAAGAAATCATAGTTAAAGAGGCTCTGTCACCAGTTTCAAGTAGATAAGTTAGAAATATAGGCAGGTAGGGCTCAAAACACCTATCACAGACATACCTTTATGTCTCTTCTTTAAGTTCCGATTATGCTGCAAAGTTAAATTTTATAAATATGCTAATGAGGCATCGGAGCACTCGGAGGCGTGCTTATTGCTTCCGAGCACCGCATCTCCGAGCCCTCCTGCCTGTTCATTCCGCCCTGCATGAAAAAAAAAAGCCTCTTAGTCTGTTGATTGACAGCGCTAGACTCACTGGTCTAGCGCTGACATCCCGCGCGTGTGCACTACCACATCTGACGGCGCGTGCACACTTTACTTGCAGTGCCCAACTCTGCAAGTCCATTTCCTCTAGTGCGCACGTGCCATCACGTCACTAAGTAGCTGCGCGTGCGCACTAGAGGAAATGGACTTGCAGAGTTGGGCACTTCAAGTAAAGTGCGCACGCGCGGGATGTCTACCTTACCCATGCTGTATATTAATAAGATAGATGTATTAATATGTAATTTAATAGAAAAAATATGTGTACTGTACATTGTCAGCACATACTAGTGCTGGGAGTACATTTGTGCTGACAATGTACAGTACTCATGTTTTTTTCTATTAAATTACATATTAATACATCTATCTTACTAATGTACAGCATGGGTAAGGTAGACAATACATTTTGGAATCTAAATTTCCCATCAATATATACGCCCTCTTACTTTTGGTTATGGGCAAGCATGTACGACGAGCGCAGACATTTGGGAATAGCACTGCACATGTTCGGCATGTCATAGACTATGGGCAACTGAGAAGGGCATGCCCGGGTATTACGATCAGTAATGCGCATGTCTGGCGTATTTAGCGCTATGGATGACGTCACCAGAGGTGACGTGGGACGCGTGGCCGGCGGCGCGGATTTACGAACCCTCAAAAGGTGGCCAACGAAGGGTAAGTGTTGCTGACTGCCTATCTCCAGGAGGAGATATCGTCCGCGCCAGGACGGAATCTCTGTACATGGTGTGCTGTATGGAAACATAGTCGGATGGACACCATTAACAGCTCGCTGCAAATGATGGGCCATACGCTCTGTAAGCAGTGAAGGATTACACAACTGTGGGGCGGCTTTTTATACGCTGCTCACAGGTGGTATTGTATTATTGCACTTCTGTTAATTTCATTTGTGGATGGTGCACTTTAATGATTTGGTGCATTCATCTGTTTCTATATGGGACTCTATCCCAAATATTTACATTGCCCTAGTCCCCTGATGATTCTTGGGCAATTGTACATATTCTGGATGAAACGCGTTGGGATTGAGATTTAGTAGGGTCCCAGATCAGGGAAGCTTAGGTCTAGGAATGGGGACGGAGTACGGCTACCTTCAGGTCGTATCTCCGGGCTGAGTAAGTAATAGCCCTGAAATTTAGGGTCAGTGCAGCCCCTTATTCCTAACACCTCCGATCTTGAGATATATTTTTTTTCTAGTGTTTTATTAATGAAGGTTCAAATTCTTACAGCATACAGTGGAATTTGCCTTTCCATGGCAGAGATTGTTCAAATGAGCGTCTAGAATCTGGTAAGAACGATTTCTCAGCCTTTTATCTATTCTGTGTACAATTTCTGTTTTTTCCATGGATTATTTGTTTGAGGTGTTTCGTGTGGGAATAGTCATTTCCCTTTTATTAAGGTTATGAATAAAAGCTATATTTTATTAATTAGCACTGCCCCTCTCCTATTAGATTCTGACCTGTGCTCTGACAAACCTGCAGTAAAATGCACTTAGTGGACTTCGGTGCTCACTCACATAATGGAGAGGACTCAAAAAAGAGTCCTCTCAATGCATTTTACTGCCGGTTTGTGGGAGCACAGCGTCAGAATAGAAGTGAGTATAAAGATAAAACTTACATATTTGGATTCAGCATCACTTACATTATACACCGTTTACTCTAGTTCAGGGGGTGTTTTGGAGATGACAGGTTCCCTTTAAAGAGACATAAAGGTATGTCTGTGATAGGTGTTTTGAGCCCTACCTGCCTAAATTTCTAGCTTATCTACTTGAAACTGGTGACAGAGCCTCTTTAAACTAATGAGGAAAGTGATCCCCCATCTTTGAAGCACAATACGACAACATACCTCATGTTAAGATAAGGATTCTCTTACTGCAAGAACTGAGAAACATTAACGACCATTTAAAAGGGTTATGCAGGCAGTATATATTTTTGACCTCAGGATAGGTCATCAATATCTGATTGGCGAGGTTCGACACCTGGCACCCTAGAGAATCAGCTGGGCTCCACTCTAGTGCTACTTCCTCTTCATTACACTGCCCATTGTCTCACGGGTGCAGTGTAATCACATGTACTTGCTCCATTAACTTGAATAGAGTGAGTACATGTAATTATACTACACTGCCACTGCAAGGGAGAAAATGTGCAGTGTAATTAGGAAGAAGCAGCACCCGCATGGAGCGCTGCCTCTTTTCAAACAGCTGATCGGCTGGGGTGCCGAGTAGAGATGAGCGAATCAAAGTTGATGAAGTGGAATTTCATCCAAATTTCAGAAAAAATTTGATTCGCACCGAAGTCAAATTTTCTCAATGTGGTAATGAACTGCATTTTTTCCTAAAATTGCTGCTGCACGTTAGAACATGGAGCTAAGAACTCTGGGAACGAGGGATCACCCACAATGTCATGCATGAAGCCAATCAGCAGCCAGCCAGCCCTACAAATAGCATCAGCCATCTTGGTTGCTGCCATTTTCTAGTGTACTTCGTGCAGGGAGAGACATGACAGGCACTAGGGACAGTGTTAGGAAAGACTTTATTCAGCCAAAAAAAAAATATTTTAGAAGTTCAGGGAAAGATCATTCAAAGTGTAGGGAAAGGGTAGGGAGGCATTATCCACACTATAGGCAGAGAGCAGGGTCCAATAGGGAAGTGTAAAGCCTGGGTAATAGGAACAATTACTATTACACCTTGCTGCACTAATTTGGGGATCCCATTTGCAGTTATACTACTGCTATTAGGTTGTTTGCACTATATAATAGCTCATAAATTTTAGCAAGCCTTGCTTGTTTTCGGGGTGAAAGTTCTGTGTGATCTAGCCATTGACGGGGTGTATCAATAGGAAATACAAGTACATCTTATTAGAAGTTCTGCGATGAATTTACATTGAAACAGCCATTTTTGGGGTATATTTATAGGAAATCTAACTTCATCTTATTAGCCATTCTGCAGGGAACTTACATTGTTATGCAGACATTTTTGGGGTGTATTTATAGAAAATACAAGTATGTCTTATTAGCCGTTCCACGGTGATTTCACATTGTGACACAGCCTTTTTTGGGGTGTATTTATAGGAAATACAAGTACGTTTTATTAGCCGTTCTGCGGTGAATTCAGCATAGCCTTTTTTGGGGTGTATTGATAGAAAACACAAGTACTTCTTATAAGCCGTTCTGCGTTGAATTGATATTGTGACACAGCCTTTTTTTGGGTGTATTTATATGAAATACAAGTAAGTCTTATTAGCCGTTCTGCGGTGATTTACATTGTAATACCGTGGTAATTCCAGCTCCAATTGCGTATATGGGATCGAGCTGGTGGTCTGCCACAAGGCGAGCTACCGCCTGACCCAGCCCCTTGGCGCCTCCCTGATGCTCCTGACCGAGCGTCCCGGGAGCCCGAAGCATTTACTTAGTGTTCAAAGCAGGCTTGGTCGCCTGAATACTTCAGCTAGGAATAATGGAATAGGTCTCCAGTTCTATTTTGTTGGTTTTCGGAACTGGGGCCATAATTAAAGGGGTTATCCCACGAATAATGTAGAAAATGAAAATCAGACATAATATAGTACATGACACTAGCTTTCTAACAAAGCTGGAACCAGCCCTGTACCTCATATAGATCCAGAGATCTCCACATTCATTGTTCTGCTAGATTTATATCAAGCTGACAGCCCAAGGGGAGTGTCTTTTCTGCTGCAGCTCAGGAGGCGTGTCTGAGCTCCTCCTATCACAGCTCAGGAGGCAGCTGAAAGATGAAACTGAGCATGTGCGGCCTTCTCAGTGAGCAGGTCAAAGAAATAAGAAATTAAGTGGCACGATACAGATACATTTTACTGAATAACTCAGTAGCTATACATAATTTTTAATTACATGCAATTACAAAAGTATTCAGATCCAGGTGCTGGTTTGAAAACTGTAGAATATTTTTCGTGGGACAACCCCTTTAAGAGGGAAGTACTTGCGCCACTAGAAGGTGAAATTTTTGGACCAGCGCAAGATGAACCAAAGTGAAAACATTTGCCAAGAATGTTTTCGGCGGCATTATTCCCATCTTCTTGGGCTTTAGAAACATCTAATATATAAAGCTGTGTGTATGTATGTATGTATGTATGTATGTGTGTGTGTATTTCCATTAAAGGAATCCGCATCGTTTCAGCTACAATCACAAAATTTGGCACACAGGTACATCAGGTGTCCGGGAAGGTTTTAGAATGGGTCTCAGCTCTCCAGGACATACTGTTCCTGAGATATTCCCAAAAATTGCATTAGCCAATAGAAGCCTGGTCACATGACCCTTATCAGCCAATAGAAGCTCGCAGGCAGTTAGTCTCCACAAACACACAGTTTCACAGCAGGTTTCCATAACAACCCAGCCATTTTTCTTCACTGCTGTAGGTCATCTTTAAAGGGACAGAGCGCTGTGGATGACACTGTTAAGCGAGTATTCTGTTTAACATAAATATAACTCATGTTTTAGACTAACTCATCATCCATCATTACCTAATATAATGTAAAGTTCACATATTTACCTTCAGTAGTAATAAAAGATGTTTTTTCCCACTGCAACCAACTGTGTTTCCTCATAAATTACCATGGCATCAATCTGTAATTCAGGCCACCCTCAAAAGAAGGACTTAAAAGCCTGCCCTCAGGTCCGCTGAGCCACGCCCACTCCCACTCCACAGCCAACAGGAATAGAAAAAATGAAGGTAAAAATCAACTTCTGTCAGCTGCAGGGGTGGAAGGCAGGGTGGCTTTCTCCCTGAAGCTCATGCTCAGACTGCACAGTGCTGCTGTCTGAGAGTGAGCTGTTCAAAATGACATCCCTGTTTCCATTCAGGCCCTGTGCCAGACGGAGGACAGGGAGTCTGAAAGCTGGACTGTGCGGCCTAAAACCAGACCTCTGGCCACCCTAGTGGCAGGGTGCTGTTACGGTGGCCAGACGTCTGGTTTTAGGCCGGACAGTCCGGCTTTCTGGCTCCCTTTCCTCAGTCCAGCGCAGTGCCTGGACGGACGCAGGAATGTCCACCCCTTCAGTAGCTCACGCTCAGACAGCAGCATTGTGCAGTCTAAGCGTGAGCTGCAGCAACTGACTGAGGCTTCTCTCACCCCCAGTCAGTTACTAGAGCCCACAGACATGGCTCCCTGTGGTTGACTGAGGGGGAGAGAAGCTGTCCCTAGCTCACCTTCCGGTCAGGAACTTCTTCTTCTCTGTGTCTTCATGGAGACGGGGTGTGTGGCTTCATGTTTAGGGATGTGGCTTCACATTTGTGGGCTTGGTTGGTGAGGTCCAGCTTTCTGGGGTGAAGCTAGTGGCCATCCTAGCTGCTGTGGAGGTCACGGTTAAAAGGGAGGGTGCTGTGGATGTTACTGGTAAGGGGGCATGCTGCTGTGGAGGTCACTGTTAAAGGGTCGGGCACTGTGGAGGCCACTATTAAAGGGGCAGCGAGGTACTGTGAGGTCACTGTGAAGGGAGCAGGGTGCTGTGACAGTCACTGTTAAAGGGGCAGTCGCTGTGGAGGTCTCTGTCAAGGGGACCAGGAATGATGGAGGTCAGTTAAGGGGACTGTAACCTATGGTCAGTGTTAAGGGGTGGATGCTGAAAAGGTCACTGTTAAGGGGGTGGGCCGCTTTGGAGGTCATTGTCAAGGGGTGAGGTGCTGTGGAACTCACTGTTAAAGGCGCAGGCTGCTGTGAAGGTCAAAGTTAAGGTGGTGGGCTGCTGTGGAGGTCCCATTTTAAGGAGATGGGACACTGTGGGGGGGGGGGGTCAGTGTTAAGGAGTGGGGGCTGTAGAGGTCACTCTTGATATCTTTTAACGACACACACACACAAACAGGGTCGGACTGGAGTACCTAGGGCCCACCAGAGGAAATAATTCTTGGGGCCCACCATAAAGAAATATCTGTGTTTGTTATCCCTGTACAGTGACATCACTGTGTTTATTATCTCTGTACTGTGACATCGCTGTGTTTATTATCTCTGTACTGTGACATCACTGTGTTTATTATCCCTGTACGGTGACATCACTGTGTTTATTATACCTGTACGGTGACATCGCTGTGTTTATTATCTCTGTACAGTGACATCGCTGTGTTTATTATCCCTGTACAGTAACATCGCTGTGTGTATTATCCCAGTGCAGGAAGAGGTAAGTGGTCCGTGTTTGTGTGTTTGTTTTCTATTTTTCAGGGTCGTGAATGCAGAGGACTACGTCGGATTCGGAGGACTATGTCGGACCAGCTTTTTTTTTTTTTTTTTTTAATAAAATGGTCAAACAGGGGTCTGGGGGAGTGTTTATTTCAATAAAATGTTTTATACTTGTGTGTGTGTATTTTTTTTTACAATACTACAGTTTTAGTAATTACGGCTATCTACAGACGGCCCTGATTACTAATACTGGGCTTAGTGCTTGCCGGTATGGCCAGCACTAACCCCAACATCTATTACCTCGGCACCCACCGCCACCAGGGGTGCCGGGAACCCGCAGGACCGGACCTTCTAAATTGAGGGCCTGGCTCTGGGGCGGCTGCAGGCTGGTACCATTAGGCTGGGAAGGGCCAATAACCGTGTCCCTTCCCACCCTGGTAGTGCCAGGCTGCCGCTGCTGGTTGTATCTGGCTGGCGAAGGAAAAAAGGGGGGGACCCCACGCCATTTTTTTACAAAAATAATTAAATAATTTTTAAAAAATGGCGTGGGGTCCCCCCCTTTTTTCCTTCGCCAGCCAGATACAACCAGCAGCGGCAGCCCTGGCACTACCAGGGTGGGAAGGGACACGGTTATTGGCCCTTCCCAGCCTAATGGTACCAGCCTGCAGCCGCCCCAGAGCCAGACCCTCAATTTAGAAGGTCCGGTCCTGCGGGTACCCGGCTCTTCCCGGCACCCTGGTGGCGGTGGGTGCCGAGGTAATAGATGTTGGGGGTTAGTGCTGGCCTGCCATACCGGCAAGCACTAAGCCCAGTATTAGTAATCAGGGCTGTCTGTAGATAGCCATAATTACTAAAACTGTAGTATTGTAAAAAAAAAAAAATACACACACACACACACAAGTATAAAATATTTTATTGAAATAAACACTCCCCAGACCCCTGTTTGACCATTTTATTAAAAAAAAAAAAAAAAAAGCTGGTCCGACGTAGTCCACCGAATCCGACGTAGTCCTCTGCATTCACGACCCTGAAAAATAGAAAACAAACACACAAACACAGACCACTTACCTCTTCCTGCACTGGGATAATACACACAGCGATGTCACTGTACAGGGAAAATAAAAACAGTGATGTCACTGTACAGGGATAATAAACACAGTGATGTCACATTACAGGGATAATAAACACAGTGATGTCACAGTACAGAGATAATAAACACAGTGATGTCACAGTACAGGGATAATAAACACAGCGATGTCACCGTACAGGGATAATAAACACAGTGATGTCACAGTACAGGGATAATACACACAGTGATGTCACAGTACAGGGATAATAAACACAGTGATGTCCCTGTACAGGGATAATAAACACAGTGATGTCACATTACAGGGATAATAAACACAGTGATGTCACAGTACAGGGATAATAAACACAGTGATGTCACAGTACAGGGATAATAAACACAGCGATGTCACCGTACAGGGATAATAAACACAGTGATGTCACAGTACAGGGATAATAAACACAGTGATGTCACCGTACAGAGATAATAAACACAGTGATGTCACAGTCAAGGGATAATAAACACAGTGATGTCACAGTACAGAGATAATTAACACAGTGATGTCACTGTACAGACATAATAAACACAGTGATGTCACAGTACAGAGATAATAAACACAGTGATGGCACAGTACAGGGATAATACACACAGTGATGTCACAGTACAGGGATAATACACACAGTGATGTCACAGTACAGAGATAATAAACACAGTGATGTCACCGTACAGGGATAACAAACACAGTGATGTCACTGTACAGGGATAATAAACACAGTGATGTCACAGTACAGAGATAATAAACACAGTGATGTCACAGTACAGAGATAATAAACACAGTGATGTCACCGTACAGGGATAACAAACACAGTGATGTCACCGTACAGGGATAACAAACACAGTGATGTCACAGTACAGAGATAATAAACACAGTGATGTCACCGTACAGGGATAACAAACACAGTGATGTCACTGTACAGGGATAATAAACACAGTGATGTCACAGTACAGAGATAATAAACACAGTGATGTCACAGTACAGAGATAATAAACACAGTGATGTCACCGTACAGGGATAACAAACACAGTGATGTCACAGTACAGGGATAACAAACACAGTGATGTCACAGTACAGGGATAATAAACACAGTGATGTCACCGTACAGGGATAATAAACACAGTGATGTCAAAGTCCAGGAATAATAAACACAGTGATGTCACAGTCCAGGGATAATAAACAGTGATGTCACAGTCTAGGAATAATAAACACAGTGATGTCACAGTCCAGGGATAATAAACACAGTGATGTCACAGTCCAGGGATAATAAACACAGTGATGTCACAGTCCAGGGATAATAAACACAGTGATGTCACAGTCCAGGGATAATAAACACAGTGATGTCACAGTACAGGGATAATAAACAGTGATGTCACAGTCCAGGAATAATAAACACAGTGATATCACAGTACAGAGATAATAAACATAGTGATGTCACAGGACAGAGATAATAAACACAATGATATCACAGTCAAAGGATAATAAACACAGTGATGTCACAGTCAAGGGATAATAAACACAGTGTACAGAAAGTTAAAAAAGAAAATTATACTTACCTTTTTCATAGCAGCAGGACCAGCATCATCAGAGCAGGAGATCTTCTTCTCATGTCTGAAGGGGGTGGGGCCTATGCTGCCGGCCAGCCCCGCCCCCGCCGAGACCTGAGGCATGCCTGGGAGGTACGGAGAGCTGCAGGGGGGACAGGAGGGAGGATGGAAGAAGCAGACAGCCAATTTCGGCTGTCTGCTCCTTCCTGCAACAGGCAACTGTCTCTATGTCCTATGGACGCAGAGACAGCTGCCAGAGGCTGGATCCGGGACGGTTGGGAGGTATGCGGCAGCCGGGCCCCCCCTGAAAATCATTGGAGCCGGGGCCTGGAGCAGTAGCTTCAAATGCTCCGATGATAATCTGGCCCTGACTATAGGTTCCTGGCTTGGGGCCTACCGGAGGATCCTCCGGTCCTCTGGTGGGCCAGTCCGACACTGCACACAAACATTAAATGAAATAGATAAAATATACCCGGGCGAAGCCGGGTCCTTCAGCTACTCTTAAATAACAATAATAAATGTTATTTTTTTAAATAAAATGGCCACAAACAGTAACTACCATATATAGCCTTGGCTATATATTGAACCATATTGAATTTACACTGAATTTACATTGTGATACAGACATTTTAAGGTGTTTACTTTTAATTTAATTCTTTTATTTTACAGTATGTTGGACAAACAAGTGACAGACCCTTCAAAGGGAACGGACAGTGGCCAAAGTGTTTCTGGCGCAGGCAGAAGTAGCAGCAGAAGAAGAAGAAAGGGGGTGGCAGCAGGAGTCACAGCGACAGGCCTGAGCTCCCAGTGTTATCTAGTGGTTGTGTCTTGACCAGCAACCCAGCGGTGCTTGAATGGATGACTCGGTCTTCTACTTCGTCACAAGAGACATCAGACACCCCCAGCCAAGAGTCAGTGGGTTCCTCTGACATGGCGCTTAGATGGCATGGCCCGGGAGTAGGCCCTGTTCCCCCCACCTGTTCTGAACCTTACTCTGTCATTTCAGTTCCCTCAGCTCAAGAAGTATTATATGCTGTAGGCTCCACTTTACAGTGAGGATGAGCTTCTAGAGCTTCAGCAGCTACTGCCCAGCCAACATCTGGAGGAGAGAGCCGCCGTTTCCTCCGGTAGGCGGTCAAGGAGTGATAAGAGCCGAATGGGAGCTGGTGTTGTGAGCGGTCAGGGTCCTGGTCCTAAAACCATTGAGGGGGACATCAGTGATGTGCAGATAGGAGTGGATGATGATGTAGCTAATCGCACTTGGGAGCCGGGTGAATTAGGGGCTTCATCATCAGGAGAAGAGTGTGGCAGCTGAGCCAGCAGAGTGGCAGCAGTGCAAGGTCAGGAGCCAAACGTGCCCGGGGTAGTCCACCTGCTTCACAGGAGCCAACCTGCCCTATTTCTGGGCGCAATTAATCCAATGCCAGTGGAGTTGGAGTAAATAAATAAATCGATCTTCTTTTATTAATCCAAACAAAACAAAACAGAAACAACACGTTTCGGGGGTAGCCCCCTTCTTCAGGTATATAGGTAAGTATAAACAATGGAGCGTATATATGTACATGAAAAAACCGCCACACACACACTGGGGGGTTTGGGGGAGTAAACAACCCCAAAACTGCTCACAGTGATCTACAGTATAAGACACCATAATATTAAAATAAGGGGTTATATGTCCCCAGTAGAAGCTAAAAGACAGGCTCAGTATTATTAGAATGTAAAAATATACATAAATAATACATTAATTTGCGGGGCATAGTCAGAGTCATGTGATCGCATCAGAGCGGTCACGTGATGGTTACCAAGGGAGCAAGACGCTCATCACCCTTGGACTGCGCACCACGTGACCGCAGGTACAGGATCCAGCTTGTAGCGTGCCGGCCCGGCTGAGAGAGAAGGAGGAGGGATCTCCCGCACTGTCGAGGGCCGGTCATGTGATCGCATCACACGATCGTTGTTATGGAAACCAGACGCCACAGGACTCTCTGCACAAGCAAGAAAGCTAATGGAATATCAGATATAGGTTACTACCAATGATAATAATTATTAGATTAAATAGTCTTATATAATAGCTATTTGCTTGGTGACAAATAGATCATCACTACTGTATAAAAAGAATATTACATTTTCAGACTAAATTGATAAGAAGCACAGATAAAACGGCTAAATATAATAATGAACATGAAATATATATTTTAATAGCCACTGAATAAAATCAATAAAAAAAATCAATAAGAGTATATATTGTGATAAAAAATAGTGAATGAATAAATATAGTACCCAGAGAGTCTAAATAGTATTCCTAAAAGAGATTAAATATATAAATAGACATGTAAAAGAGGCCAAACAGGTACATCACAAGTTGATTTCGAATGCCTCATTAAGTCCATATGGGTTCAATGTATTAAGCTTGAAGATCCAATACATTTCCCGTCGTCTTATACCACTAAGGTCATTTCGTTCATGGGTTTGGTATCTGTTTACTTGGTGTCACTCTAAAACCTAAAAAAGACCCATCATGGAATTCTGTTGCGTGTCTAGACACGCTATGCTTCAAAAAATGTTTCTTTATGTTCAACTGGTGTTTGTTTAGTCTATTCCTGAGCGTTTGGGTGGTGCGGCCCCCATATTGCAACCGGCACGGGCACTCTAAAATATATTACAAATGTGGACGGTTTAATGAACCTTTGATTGTAAAGATTTAACCATTTTGATTAGAAAAGCACGTTTTTTGACAGATAGAGATACAACAAGTGTGGAACTTCATCACCACATATAACCAGAATCACAAAGCTATTAAATCCATCCCATCCAAACATTGGTACATCCTTAAGAAAGATCCAATATTAAGTACAATGATACCAAAAGTACCCCGTCTCACTTATAAACGGGCACGTACACTGGCTCCCAGTAAGTTAAAACCAATAATAGAAAAATCTCATACAAAGACAGTACGTTTAGGCAGTAACAGGTGCGGACAATCTAGATGACTTTGTTGTATTCTTTATCTGTTAAAAAACGTGCTTTGCCGATTGCAATATGGGGGCTTCACCACCCAAACGCTCAGGAATAGACTAAACAAACACCGGTCGAACATAAAGAAATTTTTTTGAAGCATAGCGTGTCTAGACACGCAACAGAATCCCGTGATGGGTCTTTTTTAAGTTTTAGAGTGACACCAATTGAACAGATACCAACCCATGAACGTAATGACCTTAGTAGTATAAGACGACGGGAAATGTATTAGATCTTCAAGCTTAATACACTGAACCCATATGGACTTAATGAGGCATTTGAAATCAACTTTTGATGTCCCTGTTTGGCCTCTTTTACATATGTCTTTATATATTTTATATCTTTTAGGTATTATATTTAGACATCTCTGGGTACTATATTTATTCACTCACTGTTTTTTATCACAATATATACTCTTTTATTGATCTTTTTATTGATTTTATTCAGTGGATATTAAAATATATATTTCATATTCATTATTATATTTAGCCATTTTATCTGTGCTTCTTATCAATTTAATTTAGTCTGAAAATGTAATATTCTTTTTATACAGTAGTGATGATCTATTTGTCACCAAGCAAATAGCTATTCTATAAGACTATTTAATCTAATAATTATTATCATTGGTAGTAACCTATTTTTTAGTCCATGATCTAGATCTATTATATAAAACCGCTTAATCTAATAATTATTATTACCGGCAGCAACCTATATATGATATTCCATTAGCTTTCTTGCTTGTGCAGAGAGTCCTGTGGCGTCTGGTTTCCATAACAACGATCATGTGATGCGATCACATGACTGATACCACATGACTGATACCACATGACCGGCCCTCGGCAGTGCAGGAGATCCCTCCTCCTTCTCCCTCAGCCGGGCTGGCACGCTACAAGCTGGATCGTGCGCCTGCGGTCACGTGTCACGCAGTCCAAGGGTGATGAGCGTCTTGCTCCCTTGGTAACCATCACGTGACCGCTCTGATGCGATCACATGACTCTGACTATGCCCCGCAAATTAATGTATTATTTATGTATATTTTTACATTCTAATAATACTGAGCATGTCTTCTAGGTTCTACTGGGGACATATAACCCCTTATTTTAATATTATAGTGTCTTATACTGTAGATTATTGTGAGCAGTTTTTGGGGTTGTTTCCTCCCAAAGCTCCCCCCCCCTCCGTGTGTTTGGCGGTTTTTTCATGTATATATATATATATATATATATATATATATATATACCGCCATTGTTTATACTTGCCTATATACCTGAAGAATGGGGTTTGAGTACCGCCGAAATGCGTTGTTTCTGTTTTGTTACATTTTCTGTTTAATCACGTACGGATTAATAAAGAAGATCTATTTATTATTTACTCCGACTCCACTGGCATTTGGATTAACCCTTTCAACCCTGGGCCTGTTTTCACCTTCCTGCCCAGGCCATTTTTTGCTAATCTGACATGTGTCACTTTATGTTGTAATAACTTTGGAACACTAACTTATCCAAGCCATTCTGAGATTGTTTTCTTGTGACACATTGTACTTCATGACAGTGGTAAATTTGAGTCAATATATTTTTCCTTTATATTTTAAGGAAGCCCCAATTTTCTAAATTTGAATTTCTCTACTTTTAAGACAGATAGTAATAGCTCATAAAATAGTTATCAATCATCATTCCCTATATGTCTACTTTATGTTGGCATCATTTTATAAATGTCATTTTACTTTTTTTAGGACGTTTTTAGGACGTTAGAAAGCTTTAGAAGCTATTTTTTAAAATTTTCAACAAAATTTCCAAAACCATTTTTTTAAGCACCAGTTCAGATATAAAGTGATTTTGAGGGGCTTACATAATGGAACCCACCCATAAATTACCACATTTTAGAAACTACACCCCTCAAATTATTTAAAACTGACATTACAAACTTTGTTAACCCATTAGTTTTTTCATGTTAATTTTTTCTTGCAACACAGCAAGGGTTAACAGCAAACTAAACCTCAATATACATTACTCTGATTCTGCAGTTTACAGAAATACCCCATATGTGGTGGTAAACTACTCTATGGGCACGTGGCAGTGGTCAGAGGAAAAGGAGCGCCATACAGATTTTGGAGGCAGATTTTGCTAGAATGGTTTTTAGGCACAATTTTGTAATTGAGAGACCCTGACGTACCCCCACAGTGGAAACCCTCAAAAAGTGACCCCATTTTGGAAACTACACCGTTCAAAGAATATATTAAGGGGTGTACTGACCACTTTGACCCCCTAAGCGTTTTACAGAATTTGGAAACACTTGCCTGTGAGAATGAAAAGTTTCATTTCTTCCAATAAAATGTTGCTGTAGACCCAATAATTTGTTACCCATTTTCTCCTTAATACGGAAACACCCCATATGTGGTGGTAAACTGCTGTGGGGATGCATGGCAGGACTCAGAAAGGAAGGAGCGCCATACGGATTTTGCAGCACAGATTTTGATGGATTGGTTTGCGGGTGCTATTGGATTTTATTTTTTTGAGTTATTGTCTTATGTGGGGTCTTATTTTTTGCAGGATGAGGTGACGTTTTCATTGGTACCATTTTGGGGTACATAAGACTTTTTGATCGCTTGGTGTTACACTTTTTGTGAGGCAAAGTGACAAAAAAGGGCTGTTTTGTCAGTTTCTAAAAAACATTTTTTACAGCATTCACCTGAGGGGGAATATAATGTAATATTTTTATAGAGCAGATACCCAATATGTCTAACATTTTTATTTTTGTTAAGTTTTACACATTAGGTGCATTTTTGAACAGAATTAAATCTTGTTTTTGTACTATCATTTTCTGAGAGCCATATTTTTACTGCAGTATCTCCCTTTTCAAGTTGTGGACTTTGCACCTTTCAGAGAATTGATGGCGTGTGGTGAGCGAAGATGGAGAGTCCCAAGTCATCATTTCTTTGCTAAAAAGGCCGTACCAGCCCTGCACATACAGTACAGACTAAAAGTTTGGACACACCTTCTCATTCAAAGAGTTTTCTGTATTTTCAGGACTATGAAAATAGTAGATTCATACTGAAGGCATTAAAACTATGAATTAACACATGTGGAATTATATACTTAACAAAAAAGTGTGAAACAACTGAAAATATGTCTTATATTCTAGGTTCTTCAAAGTAGCCACCTTTTGCTTTGATTACTGCTTTGCACACTCTTGGCATTCTCTTCATCAGCTTCAAGAGGTAGTTACCTGAAATGGTATTCCAACACTCTTGAAGGAGTTCCCAGAGATGCTTAGCACTTGTTAGCCCTTTTGCCTTCACTCTGTGGTCCAGCTCACCCCAAACCATCGCGATTGGGTTCAGGTCTGGTGACTGTGGAGGCCAGGTCATCTGGCGTAGCCCCCCATCACTCTCCTTCTTGGTCATATAGACCTTACACAGCCTGGAGGTGTGTTTGGGGTCATTGTCCTGTTGATAGATAAATGATGGTCCAACTAAACGCCAAACCGGATGGAATAGCATGCCGCTGCAAGATGCTGTGGTAGCCATGCTGGTCCAGTATGCCTTCAATTTTGAATAAATACCCAACAGTGTCACCAGCAAAGCACCCCCACACCATCACACCTCCTCCTCCATGCTTCACGGTGGGAACCAGGCAAGTAGAGTCCATCCATTCACCTTTTCTGCGTCACACAAAGACACGGTGGTTGGATCCAAAGATCTCAAATTTAGACTCCTCAGACCAAAGCACAGATTTCCACTGGACTAATGTCCAATCCTTGTGTCCATTCCAAGCAAGTCTCTTCTGCTTTTTGCCTGTCCTTAGCAGTGGTTTCCTAGCAGCTATTTTACCATGAAGGCCTGCTGCACACAGTCTCCTCTTAACAGTTGTTGTAGAGATGTGTCTGCTGCTAGAACTCTGTGTGGCATTGACCTGGTTGCTAATCTGAGCCGCTGTTAACCTGCGATTTCTGAGGCTGGTGACTCGGATGAACTTATCCTCCGCAGCAGAGGTGACTCTTGGTCTTCCTTTCCTGGGGCGGTCCTCATGTGAGCCAGTTTCTTTGTAGCGCTTGATGGTTTTTGCGACTGCACTTGGGGACACTTTCAAAGTTTTCCCAATTTTTCGGACTGACTGACCTTCATTTCTTAAAGTAATGATGGCCACTCGTTTTTCTTTACTTAGCTGCTTTTTTCTTGCCATAATACAAATTCTAACAGTCTATTCAGTAGGACTATCAGCTGTGTATCCACCTGACTTCTGCCCAACACAACTCATGGTCCCAACCCCATTTATAAGGCAAGAAATCCCACTTATTAAACCTGACAGGGCACACCTGTGAAGTGAAAACCATTTCAGGTGACTACCTCTTGAGTACATCAAGAGAATGCCAAGAGTGTGAAAAGCAGTAATCAAAGCAAAAGGTGGCTACTTTGAAGAACCTAGAATATAAGACATATTTACAGTTGTTTCACACATTTTTCTAAGTATATAATTCCACATGTGTTAAATCATAGTTTTGATGCCTTCAGTGTGAATCTACAATTTTCATAGTCATGAAAATACAGAAAACTCTTTGAATGAGAAGGTGTGTCCAAACTTTTGGTCTGTACTGTATATGTTGAACTTAAAGTGGGCCAGTCCTTGAGCCTGTCCGTATCTGCTAAAGTTAACAGCAGCGCCGACGTGTGGAACTGTAACTATGATCAATGAAAATATATTCTCTTTACAGCCCACTGGGTAAATATAGTTCCTGCCCAGCCACACCAGCAACTTGGCCAGGTGATGACACTGCCGCTTCCACGTTCTCAAGCTGTGGGTCCTGCACCAATGTCTGCCTCTGCCTCCTCATCCTCCACCGTGTTCTCAGCCTCCACTGCAGAGACAACACAGTGCTCCTGCATACAGTGTTCATTTTAGGACATTGTCAGATATCATAGTCAAGCATCAGAATAATGCCAGTGTGATACCTGACCCTGAAACCTGATACCGACACCTGACCCTGGACTTAGATAATCGACTCTGACATCTGAGCCTGATTTATGCTCTTCATAGGTAAGGGTCAAAGTGAGAAGTAGTTTTAGATATATTGTGTATTTGTATGCTAACTCACACATCCAAAGAAAGTCTATAGCTGAGCTTAAAGATCTGTGTCTGAAATGCTATACGCTCACATGTTTCAGTATTATATGACTGCACAATTCAGTGGTTAGGTTGCCGGTTAGTACTCTGGAGTTTTTGGGTCCAAGACCCAATAGAAACCTTAAAACAAACTGTTAATGCTTTTAAACATTAGATGATCACGTAGATGAAGAAAATGGGGGCCTTTATTCCACCTGCTGAGAGGGAGGACAAACTGAACTACTATCAAGACATCCTATGTAGTCAGTTGGCCGCTGCCTATGTGTGCCATCCCCTATCCTCACTAAGGTCTGATGAGGGGGGCCCTCTGTGCTCATGTTCCGCTGCCATGGCTGCTGGGGGGGGCAGGAGTAGTACCAGCTCCATCAGCAGCACCTGGTGAAGAAACTACTCACCAGCAGCAGCAGCTAGACATGGAGCAGAACCTGAAGCAGCAGGTAGTGGCATATTTGGACTGCACCATGCCACCCCACATCGAAGATCCCCTGGACTACTGGGCAGCCAAACTTGATTTGTGGCTGCAACTGGCCGAGTTTGCCATGGAAAAGCTTTCCTGCCACAGTTACCTCAAGGAGAACTCGCTTTCCACCCAAAATGTGGAGAAACTGACCTTTGTAAAGACAATACTGGCGTGGATCGGCCAGGATTTCCACACACCCATGTTTAATACATCAGACTAGATCATCCATGGTGCCACACCCAAACTTTGTCAAAAGAGACCTGTTTCTTCTGGCTACATGCTTTAGCTACTATTTTGATGCTGCCACAAGCCTGATGCCACACACATGCTGCCAGGTGATCCTACTGCCATCCAACATCTTGTGCTGGCTAGGCTTTTGCCCCCCCCCATCTCCCCACTCTGTCACTGGGCCACTCTGTGGTTTCCTCATGCAGCTACCACCTCACCACTCTGTGGTTTCCTCATGCTGCTGCCACCTCACCACTCTGTGGTCTCCTCATGCTGCTGCCAACTCGCCACTCTGTGGTCTCCTCATGCTGCTGCCAACTCGCCACTCTGTGGTCTCCTCATGCTGCTGCCAACTCGCCACTCTGTGGTCTCCTCAAGCTGCTGTCAACTCACCACTATCCCTAGGCCACTCTGTGGACTTCTAATGCTGTTCCCTCCCTCTCGCCATTTTCCCTATCTGGCCTTGTTGACATCACCATTTATTTTACCCATCTTCTGATGTGTCAGAAGGATGTAAAAATGACACACACAACTGATCCCGTCTTTGGAGCAGCCATAAGGCCTATATGACATGGTCCCTATTTTACAAAATGGACATGGTCCCTATTTTGCAAAAGTAGCCAAAAGTAGAAGTGGGTAAAAAACATAGAAAACATGCAAATATTCCATTCAAATGTCATCTCTGTTTTGTAGCCACTCCTGTTTTGTTTTGTTTTTTGGCCTTAGCAACACTGATGAATTACTGACCAAATGCAGACCGAGTGAAGGCGGATGCTCAACAGACAGGATCCTTTTTTGGGGGTTGTTCTTCTGACGGATCAGAAGAAGGGCAAAAAAAATAACTGACGCCAACACAAACTTACTGCTGACACCCTCTCCCTCTCCACTCTGTCGAGGGAGGGGGGGCTCAACTTGTATCAGCATTTAACAGAACAGGTTCTGTAGAAATCTATGTGGAATCAGCTAACAGCGTTAAAAGGAGTGCGCTCTTTCACAATATAGTAGGATCTTGGGCCGCTGCATGGTTCTTCATACCTGACTCTAACATTGACCTGTAAGGCTGAGTTCACACTTAAAGGGTTTCTGTCACCAGTTTTTTCAGTATGAATCAGCCTGACATTAGAGATGTGCTTATGTCACCTGATTCCAAATATATATCTGTTTTATTTACTGGTGCCCCCATTTTTATATAAAATGAACTTTTATTTTATGCTAATAAGGCTCCTAGGTGCAAGGGGCGTTACCTCTGCTCCTAGAGGCTCTGTTGATTGACAGGACCAGGCAGAGAAGAAACACTGCATTCACCATACCTTTTAAGGACCTTCAATGATGTCATGACCATGGGATCAGTCACATGGTTAGGATCACACAAACAGCCTGTCTCCTCCTAAACCATGTGACTGATCACATGGTCATGACATCATTGAAGGTCCTTAAAAGGTATGGTGAATGCAGTGTTTCTTCTCTGCCTGGTCCTGTCAATCAACAGAGCCTCTAGGAGCAGAGGTAACGCCCCTTGCACCTAGGAGCCTTATTAGCATAAAATAAAAGTTCATTTTATATAAAAATGGGGGCACCAGTAAATAAAACAGATATATATTTGGAATCAGGTGACATTAGCACATCTCTAATGTCAGCCTGATTCATACCGAAAAAACTGGTGACAGAAACCCTTTAAATTATTTGGTCAGTTTGGGCCCCATAAGTGTGAAGTGATTCTAAGAGTGACGCCTGTCATCTGCGTGTCATACTAACTGACAGTACTGTTTCACTACCACAGCAGACTCCTTATGCATGTTTCTGCAAGGCACAGTGTTCTACATGACTACACGGGCTCACTGCAGCCAGGAAATAGCTGTTTTTTTAACGCAATTCGTCACAAATAAATTTGGATCAAATCAAATTTTTGGGGAAAATTCGACGAACTGACCGAATCGAATTTTTGAGAAATTCACTCATCTCTAGTCCCCACCCAGCAGATACTGATGACCTATCCTGAGAATAGGTCATCAATATATACGACCTGACAACCTCTTTAAAGATGACCTTTGAGCTCTTCAGAAGTCTGTTCTAGTACATAATTGCATTCGACATGAAATGAAAGTTCTGGAACATTTCTTCTTATGGCTTTATGTTTTACAATTCTTCTTCTCTTATTGTTAGAGGTTTTTTGATAAAGGTACAGATAGGTGTTACCTGTTGGGGGGTGTCCCTGCACAGTCTAGCAGTGCTTAATCAGTTCTGCCAGTGGCAATCTGTGCAGGGACACACCCTTAACTGGTAACACCCATCTATACTTTTATTCATACACTTTTGGCAGGAAAAAGAAGAACAGCACAACATAGAGTCATAAGAAACTATTCGCCAGAAGGGTTATTACAATGCAAGTAGCTACTAAAACAGACATGGCAGGAGAGGTGACAGGTCCTCTTTAAGATGTTATTTAAATAACTAAATAGAAAATTAACAAGTATATTAACTGTTTTTAGAAACAATTTTGGCATTCTAGCTTGCTACAGAGCCTTATGTATATGTATGTGGCTGTTTTGCATTATTAATAACTTAAATTATTGTAAATAGATTTTTACATACAGGATATGTAGATTCTTTGGTGTTCTCTTTGTTGTCCCGAAAAGCAAATTGAACTAGCAATCCCATAGCTGCAGGGAGTTCTCCTTCCATTGAAAGCTTTGATCCTGAGCGACTCACATGGGCTGAGTGGAAAAGTTGCCGTGGAGTTTGCCCATATGTTTTTATCATAGTTTCTATAGCCCGCCTCTGTACGGGATCTTCAACGGCTGAAACATCCATTCCAAAATAAGTCTAGAGGGGAAAAAAAATTATAATTATAATGACATGAAATCCGTGTGTATGCATTATCAAATAGGTTGTCTCATTACAAACATAGATGGCATATTTCTGGAAGGTGCCAATTTGGGTCTGTTGACCACAATCACCAAACTCTACCAACTGCTACATAAACAAGGAATTCTGAGAACTGTTGGGGACCAAGGTGAGCAAAAAACTGCATACACAAGTAAAGGTGCCACCAACTGCAAGTGGATGCACATTTTTTCAGATGTGCCTCTATGGAGTTGTAATTGCTTCTCAGCAAATGACAACCAAATGTTATTTTACTCTGACTGAGATAGTGAAAGACTAATTTAATATGGCAGCGAAGCCTGTCGATACTCTTAATATGCAAACAGAAAGAAGAAAACTGGCTCTAGCGCCACATACAAGTAACTACCCTAAATGTCCAGCTAAGCAAATAAGAGTCCTGAACTGGAGAAAGCCACTTCCAGCCACCTCTGGAACCGGCTTATCTCTGCAAGAACAAAAGGATTTAGATTTGAAATCCAATATCTGCCATTGGGGGACAGCAAGGAGGCTCCTATACACATTAGATGGTAGAGGGTTTGGCTGACATTTATCTTATGTGTATGGCCATCTAACCTCCAACAAATTAAACAACCGTGAAACAAGACTGGAGATACCAACAAGATAGTCAACTGTTGGCAAAAAGATAAAAGACAAACTACTATATCTATAAGTACTGAATATAATGATAATAATGAAATTTGGCTAATACTCCAATGTCTGAATTGTTAATACAATGCCATTTTAAGGTTTTTGTTGGAAACTGAACATCTCAATATTGTAATATAATGTAGAATAGATTATTTCTGTAATAATTAGACTTACAGCTGGATGGAAAACATTGATAGCTTGAACAGCAGCACGTCCTTTCTGTTTATAGCCAAATACCAAATCAATCCAGTGACATATGGTTTGAGAAACATAGTCTGACTCAAGAGCTTGTCGATGAATCAGGATGAAAAGTCGAGGATCATTCCGTGCCCAAGGTGGAAGATTAACATGATTCACACGTTCTCCATTTTGACGCATTCCAAAATCAAAGCCTGTGTAATTTAAATACACATGTATAAAAAAACATAAAAGACCTATGCCAATCATGACAATAATGGACTTTTCTAGTTTTCTCTAAATAATGCTTACATTTAATCTGTCAACATACTATGTCACCCTTTTTAAGGTGGGCATTGCATAAAAATAGGTCTCAATTACTATCAGCACAAAAGTCACACATTCCCCCTTGTATTAGGATGCATAACTGGCTATCCATGTAAAATATAGGCTTTCATAGTCTACCAGAGGCTGCTTTAATTTAAAGGGGTTGTCTGGGTTCAGAGCTGAAACCAGACATACCCTTAATTTCACCCAGGCAGCCTGCCTGATGTTAGCTCCTCATGCTCCGATGCCTTCCCTTGCCCTGCGCTGGATCGCGCAGGGCAAGGGCTCTTTTGTTTACTAATACACACTGCCGGGCAGAGGCTTCCGCCCGGCAGTGTGTTCGGTGACATCACCGGCTCTAATGGACTGGCTGTTTTACTGGCTAGGGCAGAGCTAACACCCTCCCATCAGTGCCGGTGACGTCACCGGGCTCACTGCTGGTCGGAAGCCTCCACCTGGTAGAGCCCGGTACGTCACAGGAACCGGGCTAAATGCCTTTGCTCTGCGCTAATTAGCACAGGGCAAAGTAAGGCATCGGAGCATGAGATGCTCCGATCAGAGGCGTAGCTAGAGGTTCAGCACAGGGGGGGCGAAACATACTTGAGTGGGCCCCCCACTTAGTGGCTCCCCAAACACACATTTCCAACTTCACAGGCACATACAATATTATAACCACAACAAGTAGTATTAGAAAGATGACTGTATAAAGTGCTAGATCATCTATGCTGTTAAGTACAGTACAATAGACTTTCTACATACCCTAGTCTAAATACTCTACCATATAATGTAGTAAAATATAGGAGTAATAGGAGTAAAAAACAAGGGGACTCCTATGTTAAAAGAAACCTGTCCCCAGTTTTTACATCACTAAACTAACAGTCCCCTGCCCCCATCAGACCTCAGATCAGCAGAATGTGCCCCCATCAGACCTCAGATCAGCAGAATGTGCTCCCATTAGTCCTCACATCAGCCTACTGTGCCCCCGTCAGACCTCAGATAAGCAAAATGTGCCCCCATCAGACCTCAGATCAGCGTATTGTACCTCCATCAGACCTCAGATCAGCAGAATGTGCCCCCATCAGTTCTCACATCACCCTACTGTGCCCCCATCAGTTCTCACATCACCCTACTGTGCCCCCATCAGACCTCAGATCAGCGTATTGTGCTTCCATCAGACCTCAAATCAGCGTATTGTGCCCCCATCAGACCTCAGATCAGCAGAATGTGCCCCCATCAGACCTCAGATCAGCGTATTGTGCCCCCATCAGACCTCAGATCAGCAGAATGTGCCCCTATCAGACCTCAGATCAGTGTATTGTGCCCCCATCAGACCTCAGACCAGCGTATTGTGCCCCCATCAGACCTCAGATCAGCGTATTGTGCCCCCATCAGACCTCAGATCAGCGTATTGTGCCTCCATCAGACCTCACATCAGCATATTGTGCCCCTATCAGACCTCACATCAGCATATTGTGCCCCATCAGACCTCATATCAGTGTATTGTGCCCCCATGAGACCTCAGATCAGCGTATTGTGCCCCTTCAGACCTCACATCAGCCTACTGTGCCCCCATCAGACCTCACATCAGCCTACTGTGCCCCCATCAGACCTCACATCAGCGTATTGTGCCCCCATCAGACCTCATATCAGCGTGTTGTGCCATCAGACCTCAGATCAGCGTATTGTGCCATCAGACCTCAGATCAGCGTATTGTGCCCCCATCAGACCTCAGATCAGCGTATTGTGCCCCATCAAACCTCAGATCAGCATATTGTGCCCCCATCAGACCTCAGATCAGCGTATTGTGCCCCATCAAACCTCAGATCAGCATATTGTGCCCCCATCAGACCTCAGATCAGCGTATTGTGCCCACATCAGACCTCAGATCCGCGTATCGTGCCCCCATCAGACCTCAGATCAGCCCACCCAGCCACAAAATAAAAAACCTTTCTTACCTGTTCTGCGCTGCGGCTGCCCTCCGGTCCGGCGCTCCGCTCTCTTCCCTGGCCCGCGCACACTATGACCTGACGCTGCGTGCAGACCGGAGGGCAGCCGCAGCGCAGAACAGGTAAGAAAGGTTTTTTATTTTAATCTTATGTGGCTGGGTGGGCTGATCTGAGGTCTGATGGGGGTCCCTAAATACAAGTGAGCGCTTCCATAATGGAAGCGCTCACTTGTATTTGCCTGATAGTAGATAAGGTCATCCTTGCTGGGCCCCCCCTGAGTCACTGGGCCCGGAGCCGTGGCCCCCCCCGGTAGCTACGCCACTGGCTCCGATGCTAACATCAGGCAGGCTGCCTGGGTGAAATTAAGGGTATTTCCGGGTTCAGCTCTGAACCCAGACAACCCCTTTAACGGTTCTCTCCTCTGGCTCATGCCAAGCAACAGTCCTCTCATGTGCAAAAGGTTTGTCATGATAAGGAAAGCCATTTAAGTGCATTAGAGATCCCTTTTGTAATAAACAGTAATTACAGTAATAAACAGTAATTACAAACCTTCTCTGTTTACTAAAAATTCTGGTAAGTAGAAAAATTCAGGAATCAACTCTTTTACATCTGTCATTGATTCATAAGACGACAATCGCCACGTTGTATTCATGGAATGGAAGGTTCTGTCAGGGATATCAAAACTTTGATCTGAAATGGAAGCAATGCAAGGATATAAACTTAAGAGTCACTTTTAAAGATAAAAAAATAAATGCGTGTGTTTTATTTTATAAATACATTTTAAATAACTAGTTAAAGGGACAATTTTAACCCCATATAGCCTATGGAAGTACTACCAGTGCCATATGGAGGACTTAAATAAAAAAGGAAATAGTTTTTAAAGGGGTTGTCTCACTTCAGTGAGTGGCATTTATCACGTAGAGAAAGTTAATACAAGCCAGTTACTAATATATTGCTATTATCCATATTGCTTCCTTTGCTGGCTGGATTCATTATCCCATCACATTATACACTACACGTTTCCATGGTTACAGACCACCCTGCAATCCATCAGTGGTGGTCGTGCTTGCACAATATAGGAAAAAGTACTAGCCTATGTGTGATCCCATGGTCCTGGCCACCAGAAGGACTTGCGCTTTTTCCTATAGTGCACAAGCATGACCACCACTGATGGATTGCAGGGTGGTCTGTAACCATGGAAACGAGCAGTGTATAATTGATGGAAAAATGAATCCAGCCAGCAAAGGAAGCAATATGGATAATACACTAGTAAATGCCTTATATTAACTTTCTCTACATGATAAATGCCACTTATTGAAGTGAGACAACCCCTTTAAAGGCATAGAAAATGCAGTTTAGCATGTAAATGACTCAGCAAGTGCTCCTTGGGGCAGTCTTGAGCACATCACGTGCTTAGACACTCAACCTCACCCTAGACTTATCATTCTTTTTTTTGCAAATCTCTTTTTATTAGTTTTAAAAACAAGGGTACAATAACAAAGACTTATCATTCTTTAACAGCACACAGTCTAAGTCTTTTTAAGCTTTTTATGCATTTGTGTGAGTCTTCGGGTACACTCACATGTTGAGGAAAATTCTGCCAGAAAATCTGCAACATTAAGTCTTTCCTCATGTTTTCCTTTGTGGCTGAAAATGGTGTAACCCTGCATTGTATTCCTCAGTGTAAATAATGTTGTGTTGCAGATTTCCTGTATGAGAACCTCTCCATTCAATCCAATGGGAAACTGATTCCACAGTGGAAAATGCTGCAAAAAAAAAAAAATCACTGCAGAAAAATCTGCAACAAAATCCATTTTCCAATGTTTTCCACTCCAGAATCAGCTTCTCATACAGGAAATTTGTACCATAATTCATACCAAAAAAACTCCACTTTGTAAAAAAATCTGCACCTGCAGACATTCTTACAGAATTATTCACTACATGTGAGTGCACTCTTTTATGATCTTTCCTACCTTACACACACATAAATCGATCCAAGTAATTGATGCTGCCCCACCTGAAATCAAACAAGTGCTGTATCCCGAGAACAATACATTTTCTTTCATTTCAAAAATGAAAACCATTTTTGTTAATTCATAGTTTTGATGCCTTCAGTGTGAATCTACAATTTTCAGTCATGAAAATACAGAAAACTCTTTGAATGAGAACGTGTATCCAAACTTTTGGTCTGTACTGTACCTCTAACTTTGTCATTCGTTCCTATGTGGACCACGGCTGCTGGATCTTTGCCAGACCCTCCTTGTAATCTATCAACCCGATCCAAGACATGTCAAACTCGCCAGGAAGACAACACGCCATTCGAAGGGAGTAAGGGTTAGGGTTTATCTGTGAGTGATAACGAATTTAGGCCTAACCATTTTCATTTTCTTTCTCCACACATTGTCAATTGTTTTGGAGGGTTGTGACAATTGTGTGCTGGACAAGACATGGGAGCCGGATTGGGGTGCTGAGAATGGGGCAACATAAAAAATGGAGGGTGTTGTCGGCAGCAATAAAGAGAATAGACTACGTACTTCCCAAATAACAGCCAGGGTCATGTCTGCTTCGGGTCCTAGTGATGTCGCTGACACTGTGGGTGGTTTAGGCACAAAACGTGCCAGAGCTAAGCCAATCTCAGCTGCCTCTAGCTCTGCACGACTATGTGCCGTCTGGCATTTTTTCTCCACACTGCCAGAAGACAGAAGCACTGCCCTGTGCAAGCTGTGCAAGAACAATTTAAGATGTGGGCAGGCAAACACAAACTTAGGCAGCGCAGCTCTACTGAACCTCATGAAGTGGCATCACCCCATCACATGGGCAAGAAAAGGTGAAAGCTAGCTACCGCAACATGAGCAATTCTCACCTGGCCAAGTTGCTGGCAGTGCAATTGCTGCCGTATCAACTTTGCAGCCTTTAGGAAACTAATGGCATGCTGGAAGATAGCCAGAATTATTTCTCCCAAAAAGCCATCCCTGCCTTGTACTCTCACGTGTACAGCAAGGTTCAAGCCTCGGCAGACACCTAGAGAAGCTCTTATGGACAGGGACACTACATATCCTGTACTGCCCACTGGATCAATGTTTTTTGTGGCAGTGGTGAAGCAGCACCCCAGTGACTAGGCCAGGTTCTTTTGACCCCCCACAATTTTGGTGGCCTGGCTTCCACACTAGAAACTCATTCACCATTTCCATGTATGCTCACCTGTCCACAACAGCAACAGGGCACAGCATTGCTCCTACTCCCCCTCCTTCCTATCATCCTATCATGTGTCAAGAGTTGCCATGCCATGTTGGAGCTGATCGGCCTGGGCGAGAGTAGACACACCGTCGAGCAGCTGCTTAAGTATATCAAGTAGCAAACTCTCTGGAATTTAACAATGCACATGCTTGAGCATGTGTATGAGCCGTGGACGTCATGAACGATTTTGTCACGCATCAGACAGTCTCAGCAGCAGTGTTGCTTCAAGGTCAGGCAGTAGAAGCTCATCTGAGACGCCTGTCGGGTGCTGAAGTGCTTCGCAGAGGCCACAAAGTTTGTCAGCAGGGCCAACTGCGGAATGAATAATATCATCCCCCTCATATTTACCTTAGAACAGACGCTGACACTCATGCAGCAGGGGACGAAGTTGGAAGAACAACAGCTAACACATGTTGCTTTCCGCCCTGTAGCGGTTGGAGACCCACAAAGGATATCTTGCATGGATTAGGAGGACGATGAGGAGCTGCCACTGCAAGAGGAGGTGGAGGAGCAAGAGCACAATTATAATGATGATAGCACTGGCCAGAAGATCCAAACAGCTCAATGGAGGTCGGAGCTGGAAAGAACTGGCTCCAGGGGCACACTGGCCAGAATGCTTACGCAGTGACAGGCATATCGTTCACATCAAGCAGTCTGATGGTTACTGGAAAGCCATGGTTTTAGACTGTGGCTATCAAAGCAGAATGGGGGAATGTTTTCCTCCCGCAGAAAGGGAGGCCAAATTATATTATTCCCAGGAAACACTGTGTACACAGCTTGCCACAGCTTATGGCGAGCAGGCGTCTGCTGCCAGCGTGTCTGAAAGAGAGGCCCCTCTCCGACCCCTGCACAGTCACCCATATCCTGCCATCGCAAGCAGCAGAAGCCACATCAGCCATTTCAGTCTCCTCAACATGATGGAGCAGTTTTTCAATGTGCCGAGCCAAGCTGAGGCCAATCAGCAAGCCGACTGGTGCATAACCGCTTTTTTCCCTATCTTTTTATCCCTTAACACCATGTGTGTTTAAACATCATCTACCACGATAAGGTACACTTTTTTGGAAACTTTGGAATATGAAAATCGTGGATCGGGTTGACAGATTACTGGGAGGGGCTGGAGAAGATCCAGCAGTCATGGTCCAGATCGGTACCAATGACAAAGTTAGAGGTAGGGGGAGTGTCCTTAAAAATGATTTTAGGGATCTAGGGCATAAGCTTAGGGCAAGGACCTCCAAGGTAGTGTTTTCCGAAATACTGCCTATACCACGAGCCACACAAGAAAGGCAGCGGGAGATTAGGGAGGTAAACAAGTGGCTCAAGAACTGGTGTAGGAAGGAGGGGTTTGGGTTCCTGGAGAACTGGGCCGACTTCTCTGTCGGCTACAGGCTCTACCGTAGGGATGGGCTGCACCTCAATGGGGAAGGGGCAGCTGTTTTGGGGGAGAAGGTGGCTAGAAGGCTGGAGGAGTGTTTAAACTAGGGACTGGGGGGGAGGGCAAACTACATTATAGGAGGGGAAGATAGTGCAGATAGAGACCTGGGGCAAGGTAATGGAACTGGGGGGAGGAATGGAAGGAGGAACTAGAACAGATCAGAAGGAAAGGTGTAGGTAAGAAATATACATCAACCTCTTAATTGTATGTACACTAATGCCAGAAGCCTAGCTAATAAAACTGGTGAACCTGGAATTAGTGATGTGTGAGGAGGACTATGACATAGTGGGAGTAACTGAGACATGGCTGGATGATAGCTATGACTGGGCAGTTAATGTACAGGGTTACAATCTTTTAGAAAGGATCGTCAAAACCGGAGAGGGGGAGGGGTCTGCCTTTATGTAAAGTCATGCCTAAAGCCCACACTCCGGGAAGATATAAGTGAGGGACATACAGATGTGGAGTCACTGTGGGTAGAAATAAATGGAGCCAAAAACAATAATAAAATACTAATAGGGGTTTATTATAAACCACCCAATATATCAGAGACCACAGAAAATCTACTTCTAAATGAAATAGACGAGGTGGCAAATCATAATGAGGTCGTTATTATGGGGACTTAACTACCCAGATATAGACTGGGAAACTGAAACCTGTACATCTCATAAAGGAAACAGGTTCTTGGAAATAATCAAAGACAATTACCTTTCCCAACTGGTTCAGGACCCCACTAGAGGGACGGCCATACTGGACTTAGTATTAACCAATAGACCTGACAGAACAACAGGTGTGCAGGTTGGGGGACACCTGGGAAACCGTGACCATAACATAATAACCTTCCAATTGTCATTCAAAAGAGCGTTTCTTCAGGGAGGAACAAAAATACCAAACTTCAAAAAGCTAAATTTAGCCAACTAAGAGAGGCCATAGCCCTAACTAACTGGGACAAAGTCCTCAAAAATAAAAATACAGCCACAAAATGGGATATTTTTAAAAGCATCCTAATATCTAATTGTGAGAGGTACACACCAAATAATAAGAAACAAGAAAAAACCAATGTGGATAAATAGAACTGTAAAGAAAGCAATAAATGACAAACAGAAAGCATTTAAATCACTAAAACAGGAGGGGAGTGAGGAAGCTTTGAAAAACTATAAGGAAAAAAATAGAATATGTAAAAGACACATAAAAACAGCCAAACTAGAGACCGAGAGATTAATCGCCAAAGAGAGTAAAACTAACCCTAAAATGTTCTTCAATTATATAAATACTAAAAAGTATAAACCTGAAGGTGTCGGCCCCTTACAGAGTAATGAGGGGGGAGTTGCAGAGAGCGATGAGGAGAAAGCAAAGCTACTAAATAACTTTTCTCCACTGTATTCACTGAGGAAAATAAAATGTCAGATGAAATGCAGAGTATAAAAGTAATTCCCCTTTAAAAGTGTCCTCTCTGACCCAGGAAGAGGCGCCAGCAACGTCTTAAAAATATTAAAATAGACAAATCACCAGGACGGATGGCATACACCCCCGTATCCTAAGAGAATTAAGTAATGTCATCGACAGACCCTTATTTCTGATATTTAAGGACTCTATACTGACGGGGAGTGTTCCACAGGATTGGCGCATAGCAAATGTGGTGCCAATATTCAAAAAGGGTCCAAAAACAGAGCCTGGAAACTATAGGCCGGTAAGTTTAACTTCTGTTGTGGGTAAACTGTTTGAAGGTTTTCTGAGAGATGCTATCTTGGAGTACCTCAATGAAAATAAGCAAATAACTCCATATCAGCATGGCTTCATGAGGGATCGGTCATGTCAAACCAATTTAATCAGTTTCTATGAGGAGGTAAGTTCTAGACTTGACTGCGGCGACTCAATGGATGTCGTATATTTGGACTTCTCTAAAGCGTTTGACACGGTACCACATAAAAGGTTAGTATACAAAATGAGAATGCTTGGCCTGGGAGAAAATGTCTGTATGTGGGTAAGTAACTGGCTTAGTGATAGAAAACAGAGGGTGGTTATTAACGGCACATACTCAGATTGGGTCACTGTCACTAGTGGGGTACCACAGGGGTCTGTATTGGGTCCTATTCTCTTCAATATATTTATTAATGATCTTGTAGAAAGCTTGCACAGTAAAATATCATTTTTTGCAGATGACACTAAACTGTGTAAAGTAATTAACACAGAGGAGGACAGTACACTGCTACAGCAGGATCTGGATAGACTGGAGGCTTGGGCAGAAAAGTGGCAGATGAGGTTTAACACTGACAAATGTAAGGTTATGCATATGGGAAGGAATAATGCAAGTCACCAGTACATACTAAATGGTAAAGCATTGGGTAACTCTGACATGGAAAAGGACCTAGGAATTTTAGTGAACAGCAAACTAAGCTGCAGAAACCAGTGTCAGACAGCTGCTGCCAAGGCCAATAAGATAATGGGTTGCATCAAAAGGGGCATAGATGCCCGTGATGAGAACATAGTCCTGCCACTTTACAAATCACTAGTCAGACCACATATGGAGTACTGTGTACAGTTCTGGGCTCCTGTGAACAAGGCAGACATAGCAGAGCTGGAGAGGGTTCAGAGGAGGGCAACTAAAGTAATAACTGGAATGGGTGGACTACAGTACCCAGAAAGATTATCAAAATTAGGGTTATTCACTTTAGAAAAAAGACGACTGAGGGGAGATCTAATAACTATGTATAAATATATCAGAGGTCAGTACAGAGATCTCTCCCATCATCTATTTATCCCGAGGACTGTGACTGTGACGAGGGGACATCCTCTGCGTCTGGAGGAAAGAAGGTTTGTACATAAACATAGAAGAGGATTCTTTACGGTAAGAGCAGTGAGACTATGGAACTCTCTGCCTGAGGAGGTGGTGATGGTAAGTTCACTAAGAGAGTTCAAGAAGGGCCTGGATGTATTTCTGGAGGGTAATAATATTACAGATTATAGTTACTAGAGATGGGTCGTTGATCCAGGGAATTATTCCGATTGCCTGACTGGAGTCGGGAAGGAATTTTTCCCCCTAAAGTGAGGAAAATTGGCTTCTACCTCACAGGGTTTTTTTTTTTTGCCTTCCCCTGGATCAACTTGTAGGAAAACAGGCTGAACTGGATGGACAGATGTCTTTTTTCGGCCTTACAAACTATGTTACTATGTTACTATGAAAAAGCATAACACATGTGCCGATGTGGTGCACTAGTAAACACGCTGTATGTTAACGCCATCATAGTGTGTTTACCCATATCTATGTATGTCAGTGTCACTCAGATATAATTTACATTTATTGTTGTCATTGTATTCGAGAACTTGGGGAGTGGAAGGGGGGAGGGAAAAAGAAAAAATTATAAAAAAATAAACAAAAAGATTTTCCTAAACAATCCTAGGAGACTAAGAGGGTGTTATATACCAATTTTCACATCAATTGGCGCAACTTTGGTGCAGTCCGAACCTGAACCAAACCGAATCTCGAGTGATTCGCTCATCTTTAATGTAGATTGTGGTCAGACAGAAGTTAGATAATGAACAGAGGTGGGTGAAGATGAGGTCTAGTGTTTGTGCGGTATCCTGGAAGCCCCCCATGAAATTATGAAAACTTTGATTAGTCAGCTCCACCGAAGTTCAACAAGAAGTTTGATTCGTTACGAATTAATTTGTCACAAATAGCTATAAATCAGGTATACCCAGGCCAATTTGCCTAAAATTAACAGTGGCCTGCAATGCTGACGCACAGTAACTCTACAGCTAACAGAATGGATTAACTATGAATATTGGTGCACTGCACAGTTATGTACAAGTACATGGCGATAAATTGTAGCAGAGTCTGTAGTTCAGCAGTCTACTATGCTCTCTCCCTGCACTCTCCGTCTCCAACATTGCCCTACACTCTCTGTTAACAGTTTCCAGCAACAATGTCCCTAGTGCATGAGCATTTTTGTCTATTTAAATTAATAGACCCAATATAGTAAAAAGAGATGAATCACATCAATGTAAAGTGCAGTACTACCCAATGGAAATAGGGAAGTATAGTTTGCACTAGGTGGAGGGTAGCTAACAAGAGATTGACTAGGCTACAAAACATGTGACAATTAATGATAGTTACTATAAGTAAATAGCCAATGCTGGCAATATCTCATGAATAACTCCATCCTAAAATAACATCCAATAGATCGATTATGAGAATAGTAATCTACCCATAATGGGTAATCACCTCAGGAGAACCGCACAACCCCAACATGCGTTTCGGCAAAACTTTCATCTAGGGACATAGCTCTCTTTGTAAATGTGTTGTATTTAAATATAAAGCACACCAATCAAAGCATCCCATAAGGATAATAAAATAATTACTTGCCGAAGTGCAACAGAGTCATGGTGCACACCCCAGTTCCATGGTGCGCCGCCCGCATCCAGGCAGAAGTGCATGGCGGTCATGTGATAGTTAGGCACGCGACAACAAACGTCGCCCAACTGCTAGAATATAGGAGCACGTCAGGAAATGAAAGACCCGTGCAAACAATACGGAACATTGGCAATACTAGGGATGAAAATGCCATAGAGATACATATACTAATTATATCCATAAAGTGTCTGTGCATATAGATGGCAATATAAATTAATAGTACACATATCAATATCAGACCAACATGATCATATATAGATAGGCGTTACATAATTGATGCAAAAAAAACTATATACATGCAAAACAGATCACTCAGCCCTGCCGTTAATGTGTACAGTACTTGTGGGACGTGAGTCTATTGACCGGACTCAGTAAAGTACAGTGAATTTGGTGCATAAAATCTGGACCCATCAATGTTTGCAATAGTACTAACAGCAGCCACACAATGCATCATTGCTCCAAGTTTTAGGGAAACCTGCCTCATGGTAGGTAAAAGGTTTTTAACAGTAGAAATTAATTTCTGAAGTTATTACCCAAAGTCTTGCAAGACTTTGCGAAGAAATAACTTTGGCTCATTTGAGCCAATACATCCTAATAATGTACGGAGAGCTCGCTCCGTAAAGCATTCTAACAAAGTTTTATGCAAATTGACTTTGGATGTTTCATCCAAAGTCGATTCGCTTATCCCTAGTAATGACATCAGGGGACCAGTGAACACAGCAAAGAATGGGGGCCTGACTGCCAGCACCAGAGTGACATCCCTCACGTGACTTTCTGACACCAGTCCTACTGGGCTCACCTTCATAGATTCAGTCTTGGCCTGTCAGCGAGGTGAGTGTAGAAAAGGGAGTCACAGAGACAAGTTATTTACACTGTCTTTCTCTATGTGACTCAGTAGCACTGGTGCTGGAGCGAGCCATTTCATTAGTATTCACTGAAGTTCAGTGAATACTAATGATGTGGCACAGTCACAACCTGCATTTGAGTTTCTCTGCAGAGTACACAGTTGCAAGCCTGGCACCCGCTGCCTGTTCCATTCATTTGAGGCCTGGACCAGATATCCCATCAAAAAATGGACCCCACCATCCTAATACTAGGCTGGGCTCAGCTGTAGCAGGAAGCTGGAGCATCCGGTGTGCTCAGGCTTGGATGTGTTGGGTAAGTGACTGGTGCAGTGGGGCTGCAGGTCCTGGCCCACAGATCCTGAGCCAGGCTTTGCCATCTCACATCTACAGTCAGAAAACCACAGTGTCCCTGCACATCTCATATCAGATAGCCTTAGTTTCATCTGCCCTCCCATCACATCTCACTGTTGACAGCCCTCTCTCATCCCATATTGAATAGTGCTAGCCCCGTCCTTCCCATGTGGAGTTATGAATTCCTGCCATTTGCTCAGGGTGAGGAGAGTTGGGCAGAGGAAATAAGGCTACACAGGTGGCCCTGCCTCACAGAAGATCAAGTGTTTCACAGCCCACTTAGCCACACTGGCAGCTCAGCTTCTCTGGCAGGATGACTGCCTGTGGGGGGCTGAGTTGGTCCACAACAACAAAGAAATTACCTAGACATCATGGAACCGGGAGTCCATAAGAAATTAGGAACTAACCTCACATCTCAGAAATAACATTTTTTGTCTTTGCGACCCTGGGGCCGAGGCAGACGTTCTCCTGTTCTCTGTTTGCGTGCTGGGCGCAGGGAAAGGGAGATACTGATAAATCCTAGTAAGAACCAAATAACGGTGCCATGTTTGGTCCTGAATTGGACCCAGAAACCAGGCGGATCCACTGGTCCCAGAACCTTTACCCTAGGACCTTTAGGTGAGGAGGTATGATCAATAATGGGTTTTCGGATTCATAGCTGCCAAAGAGTGGAGGGAAAAGGATCCACCCAGGGGGAGGAAGAGGTGTCACCCACTAAGGGTTAAATGCCCGTGCAGGGCAGAGGCCATTGTCTCTCTCTAAAGGTGGTCACGCATGTACATGTTTGGCGGGACCCTGGAAAACCTGCTGATGTCACTGCCTCCACGTGACTAAAAGCATTCACAATCACAGCTAAAGGATTACTCATCTATTCGGTAACTGACTCCTGTTAACTCTGATTGTACCATATCATCTGTATTTGCACATCTATAATTTGTATATATCTGTGTACATAGTGTTGCGTCAAGTGCGCCCTTAAGGCAATTAAATACATAAATATATCTTGCACTCTTCTGTATCTCAATCACAAATCCCCACGTCCATGTTTCAGCATAACGTTATAAGCTACCTGGGTTGGTTTCTGACCTAATATAATCCTGTTAACGGACCAAGCTTATATCTAATGAGGAACTGGTGGCAGTCTACTGGGCTGGCAGGGCTCTATTTCACTGGGGCAGTGAAAGGACCCTCTCAGCTTGTCAGGGTTGTGAGCCAGTGTTGTGCCACGCTGAAGGTAGCGTGGACTACCCTCTTTCACTCCCTGTGCCTACAGGAGGTGTCTGTGTAAACTGTGCCAAGCTGACCTTACGTACTCCCAGGGAGAGTGTAACGTCATGTCTTTGGTAACCAGTGACTAAACCGTACCATGTGATCCTGACATACCGCAATGTCAGGCAGGGCTGCCAGGTGCGGTATCGTCACACAATGGTGGCAGCAGTGAGATCGAGATGTGTCACTAGTGTGTCTGAGTGTGGGACCCATACTCCCAGACACTAAAGACTACTAACAATAACTTTTGCCACTGGAGTCTTAAGATCAGCTCAACACTAAACAGTCTGAGTGCAAATACAATAAGGTGTGTGGGTGCATCAGGTTGCAGTCTGTGTCAGTGACCACCGGCTGCAATGATGGCCAGTATCACCAGGAGCCAAGGTAAAGAGATGGCCGATGATATGAACGTTGGTGGGAGGATGCAGTTCAGATGAGGGAGGAAGAGGAGGTGAAAGGCAACTTTCTTCAAGGAGAGGGGGAGCACAGCCAAAACACCCCAAGGAACCAGTTGACAGCGGTCAGGCCCACAGTGGGCTTCTCTCCTCCTGCCCATTCCTCCAGCCAGGCAGGCTATCCATACCAGAGGACCAGTGGGTATGATGCCTAACAGCACCTCTCAGAGGAGAAGCCCTGGAAATCTTTGGGTGCCTGCCCAGCAAGATCATCCTGAACCATGAGGATATCAAGCAGGCTCTGGACAGACAGTACAACTTGACCCCTGAGATGTACCGGAAGAAGCTCCGGAGTTTGCAGCAGCGATCGACCGATGAACCACGAGACTGGAGCTTACCACCGTCCAGCAGATGAAGGAGCTCATTGCCACGGAGCAGTTTTTGCGGAATTGCCCGGAGTACCTCCAACAGTATCTCCGTGACCAGAAGCCAAAGGGTGCATCTGCAACAGCAACCCTGGTGGGTTAGTTTTCAACCTGGTTGAGGTACGAACACCCAGGATGGAGTATGAGAGTGACCTTCCCACCCAAGCTCTTCAGTCACTTCTAAATCCTGCACCCAAACTCCAGCTACCACAAACTCAGTGATGTAGCATTACTGGTCACAACCTACCTCCGGGACTTATATCACTGACAGTAGCAGTCTCAGTGATATATACCTGCAATCTATTACCTCACTCTAGCGTTTGTGTCTTGACCAGCAACCCAGCGACGGTTGAATGGGTCTTCGACTTCATCGCAAGTGACATCAGACACCCCCAGCCAAGAGTCGGTGGGTTCCTCTGACACGATGCGGGCCATGCCAATAATAGTTTCACGGCCCGGGAGCAGGCCCTGTGCCCCCAACTATCCTCAACCTGCCTCTGACATTTTCTGTTTACTCATCGCGAGAAGTATTATCTGCTGTAGGCTCAGCTCCACTTTTCAGTGCGGCCAAGGTACTAGAGGAGAGTCAGCAGCTACTGCCCAGCCAAGATCTAGAGGAGACATCCGCCGCTTCCTCCGGTAGATGGACAAGTAGTGATGATGAGAGATGGGCCTATGCTTTTTGATCAAAACGTATACTAGTGCCTCATGTGAATTATATGACATAGGGGTAGTATACTATTAATTACGCCGAGAAGCGATGTTAAATTATGCTGAGAAGCAATTACTAGATCAAAACATAGTATGAGGATGTGCGATCCAGATTCATTCTTAATTTTGGATACATTTTGTAGAATCTGTCCCCTTTTTGTTCACTCTGGTATCAGCACTCCTCCCCATTCGGACCAGGTGTTTTTAAATTTTAGGTTTATAAAATCCTACTTTCTCTCAGTTGGAGTTCCTGAGAGCAGAGAAAAAGGTGAGCTCTGATATGTGTTCACGTGTTGGGTGCGGTGCTGCGCGGCGGCCATTGTTGCCTTGGTGCTGTGCTGGTGGGTTGGTGGAGCTCAGTGTCAGGGTGGCTTAGCTGGGCAGCAGGGGGCGCTGTCTGGCTGCTGGGCTCTGCCGCCTATTGGTATGGTGCTGTGGCGCTGGTGGTCGTCGTGCAGCTCTGCGCCAAATTTAGAGTAGGTTCCCACTCGAGGAGGCAACCTTGACACGGTGAGTGGGCTTTTTGATCAAAACGTATGCTAGTGCCTCATGTGTATTATATGACATAGGGGTAGTATACCATTAATTACGCCGAGAAGCGATGTTAAATTATGCTGAGAAGCAATTAAAAGATCAAAACATAGTATTAGGATGTGCGGTCAAGATTCATTCTTAAAGGGGTTGTCCGGGTTCAGAGCTAAACCCGGACCTACCCTTACTTTGACCCGGCAGTGTGTTCGGTGACGTCACCGGCGCTCATGGGCGGGCTTTAGCGCGGCCCTAGCCAGGCGGGCTGCCTGGGTGAAATTAGGGGTATGTCCGGGTTCAGCTGTGACAACCCCTTTAATTTTGGATGCAGTGATGATGAGAGACGTGTGGGAGCCAGTGTTGCGAGCTGTCAGGCTCCTGGCCCTAAGAGCGTTAAGGGGGACATCAGTGATGTGCAGACAGTAGCGGATGATGATCATGTAGCCAATCACACTTGGGAGCTGGGTGAAGAAGGGGCTTCATCATCATCAAGAGAAGAGGGTTGCAGCTTGCACGTGAGGCAGCAGCTGAGTCAGCAGTGTGGCAGCGGTGGGAGCTTGGGAGCCAAACGTGCCCGGGGTAGACCATCCACTTCGCAGGAGCCTACCTGCCTGGAAAGTAGCAGTGCAGGGGTTCACAGAGGCAGTGGTAGAAGGCAGTCAGTGTCGAGTGTTGGGGGGAAAACAGCATACTCGGCAGTGTGGCAGTTTTTTGTAGGAGGAGGCGAACATGGCTATTTGACGAATTTGTGGGCAGAAGGTGAAGTGTGGCTAGGGTGCCAATGTTAAACAAGGAAAAAAAGGAAAAAATACTGGAACAACTTTGTCTGCGCTGTCAGCAGGGAATGGAACTTCAGATCGGTATAGTCAAAGCATGTAGCGCTCTTTATTGTGTATCAAGTCAACGCGTTTCAGGGGCGAACTGCCCCCTTCATCAGGACTATTACAGGTTGTAAGATACAGATAGTAAATTTAAAAGCTGCTTTGGCGCGTACCCCACCTCATAGGAGGAGGAGAGTGGGTGTAGAGCACTGCGATTGACATTGCAATTAGCATATTAAAAACATGTTATAAAATTAAGTTTATTCTATGTTAAAAAACATCCCTCTTCTTTTTTATAAATCAGGGAGGGCATGGATGTGTTCTTAGAACTAAAATTTTACGGTTGTCTGCAAGCAAAACTGTAGAGGTGTCGCGCTGCTCTCAGCGTAGTAGAGCGGTCCTCTGTAATCCATTCGTACATAGCTTTCTAAGAGTAAGGAAACTAATTCTTTAACTTGTATATACAATGTAATAAATAAAATGTATAAGAACAAGAGCATCGTACCGTACAGAGGTACGGTCCTCTGTTATTCGCTCAAAGTATCATCAATAACAGTGTACTGCTGCTGTCAGCGCAGCAGCGTGGTAGTGAGCGAATCGCTCTTATTCTCTTTTGTGACCAACTGCAGGCAATGATGTATAGACGCAGGTCACTATGCATGAACTCAAAGAGGGTAAGAACTGAGATGTCCCGCTATTCGTTACTCTAGGAGCACGACCCCAAATAACTCCCCTCTTTATCCTTCTTCAAGTGTCTCTAATTGGTGAGATAGACATATTACAGGCTTGTGGGGAGCAGAGAATTATTCCATAAGGATACATAGAGGTAACATTACAGTAGTAATAGCAAAGAAGATGTATACTTTTCTGAAAATCATACACCTATGATATCCTCGCCATCAATGATATGCATAAAATGAAAGGTAACAAAATTAAAAATAAAATAAGAAGATTGCTACATAGTCTCCACAGAGATCTTACAGAGGGGTCCGCAAAACAGACAGCCGTGTGCATTACGCATTTTGCAGAACGGAACGGCCAGCCCTATGTTAGAAATGCCCATTCTTGTCTGCAATTGTGGACAACAATAGGACATGTTCTGTCTTTCTCGCAGGGCCACGGAACGGACATAAGGATGTGGCCTGCACATCTTTTGCTACCCCATTGAAATGAACGGGTCTGCATCCGTTCTGCAAAATTGGTTACACAAATATACGGTCATCTGGATAAGCCCTTAGGCTAATTTTGCATAGGGAAGAGTCAGTGAAAATGGTCCATGTAACAGCCGCATCTCACGGACCCACGACGCCAAGACCATAGGATATACAACCACATGTGCCTCTGTTCGACAAGACCATAGGATATATAACTACATGTGCCTCAGTTTTACTATACCATAGGATATATATAACCACATGTATCTCTGTTCCTCCCTTGAGAGGACAAGAATGAAGCAATAAAATACAGTACTGGGATCTCCCTATAGTGGTCCTCATCACTGCAATCCCGTCCAGCATCTATGAGCTGGAAATATTTGAGATAATTTGAACAATGATTTCATATAGCAAAAAGTAAATATGTCATTAGTTCAAATAGAGACCCCTCTGTAAGATCTCTGTGGAGACTATGTAGCAATCTTCTTATTTTAATTTTATTTTTAATTTTGTTACCTTTCATTTTATGCATATCATTGATGGCGAGGATATCATAGGTGTATGATTTTCAGAAAAGTATACATCTTCTTTGCTATTATGTTACCTCTATGTATCCTTATGGAATAATTCTCTGCACCCCACAAGCCTGTAATATGTATCTCACCAATTAGAGACACTTGAAGAACGATAAAGAGGTGAGTTATGTGAGGTCGTGCTCCTAGAGTAACGAATAGCGGGACATCTCGGTTCTTACCCTCTTTGAGTTCATGCATAGTGACCTGCGTCTATACATCATTGCCTGCAGTTGGTCACAAAAGAGAATAAGAGTGATTCGCTCACTACCACGCTGCTGCGCAGACAGCAGCGGTACACTATGTAATTGATGATTCTTAGAGCGAATAACAGAGGACCGTACCTCTGTACGGTACGATGCTCTTGTTCTTATACATTTTATTTATTACATTGTATATACAAGTTAAAGAATTAGTTTCCTTACAGTTTTGCTTGCAGACAACCGTAAAATTTTAGTTCTAAGAACACATCCATGCCCTCCCTGATTTATAAAAAAGAGGGATTTTTTTTAACATAAAATAAACTTAATTTTATAACATGTTTTTAATATGCTAATTGCAATGTCAATCCAAGTGCGCTACACCCACTCTCCTCCTCCTATGAGATGGGGTACGCGCTAAAACAGCTTTTAAATTTACTACCTGTATCTTACAACCTGTAATAGTCCTGATGAAGGGGGCAGTTCGCTCCTGAAACGCGTTGACTTACACAATAAAGAACGCTACATGCTTTCACTATACCGATCTGAAGTTCCATTCCCTGCTGACAGCACTAAGTTGTTCCAGTATTTTTTCCTTTTTTTGATTTTTTCCTTGTTTAAATACTCCAACGCCTGCATCGCTGGCACGGAGAAGGGACAAAGGCAGCAGCGTGGGGACCCCCGTTGGTCTGGTTGGGCAATACCAGCAAAGTTCTAACAAGCAGTTGTGACTTGCGTTCAAAACCAGAAGGGTAAGCGCATTTAACCTTCATTATCTATTACCGGCACTACACATGAGGTGCTGCCTGCTTGTCTTCTTTCTTTTACATAGGGTGCCAATGTTGGCACCACGGCACTACGTCAACACATGCAGCGTCACCATAAAGTGGCCTGGGAGAACCGTGGCTCCAATGTGGTAGTCCAGCCTGCTGCAGCAACCGCTGCATCACCCAGTGGTACACAACCGATTTCATGCAGTCAAGGCTCCACCACCTCAGCCAAAGGGAGCTGTCTGTCCTTCCCACCATCATCTTGAGCCTGTCGGTGTCTGCCAAAGTCCACAGCAGCGCCGACGTGTGGAGCTGTAACTACGGTCAAGGACAATATATGTCCTTTTGGCCCACTAGGTAAATATGGTTCCTGCCCAGCGACACCAGCAACTTGGCCAGGTGATGCCGCTTCTGCCTCTACGTTCTCACGACATTGGTCCTGCGACAATGTCCGCCTCTGCCTCCTCCACCATGTCCTCAGCCTCCACCATGTCCTCAGCCTTCACAGTTCTCCAGCATACCACATCTGCAGGAAATGGCAGTGTCATGCTGTTCTGCACCTAGTTTGCCTGGGTGTCACGCTCTGGTGTGGAGGGTATAGCCACACCAAGCGTAAGAGGGAAGGGAAAAGACCAAACAAGGGAAACGGTACCCTCCTGCAGGAAGACCCTGAAACTAGGCCCTGACTGACTACCAGTATGAACAGCCCTTAGTTGTAGGAGAGTTCATACACAGGAACCTAATAACACCTGACCCTTGAGAACCCTGCCACTAGTGACAGGGGAAGGAGTCAACCCATTCTTCCAAAAGGACGGACGAACAGGAGACTCTAGAAGGCAAAACCACAACAGGGAAAAGTTGGATAAACACAAAAGGGAAAATGACACTTATCTTAATGCAGATATTGCAGCAACCGAATCTCAGCCGAGATCCACACCACACACAACGTCAGCAGAAAGTATAAACCGGAAGGGATACTGGGAGAGGAAGGGATAAATAGGGGAAAGACAATCACCACACCCGCAACAGCTGAGGGGAAGGGGTGTGGTAAACAGCAACCAAACCAAGAGGAAAACAAGTCAAATTATGTCACTTTTGAAAGTCTAGCCGAACCCCTGCAACCTGATGCAGGCACATTCGTGACACTGGGAGAACGGAGTCACACAGGGGAGGAACTGCTACTGTCCTTCATCAAGATACAGAATCCTGCCTTTCTCCTCGACAACTCAAAATCAGAACCATGGTGACCGACAACGAGAAGAACATGGTGTTGGCACTGCGTGAAGGAGGGCTGAGCCATGCGCCCTGCATAGCGCACGTGTTCAATCTGGTTGTAAAGCGGTTTCTTAAGTCGTCACCCCATTTGCAAGACATCCTGAAAATGGCTAGGAAAGGCAGAACAGTGTCCCCCAACACAGGCTGATATTCAACGTTTCCACTCGTTGGAATTCCACCCTCCATATGTTGGACCAATTACATGAACAATTTCTTGATGATACAAGTGGACAGAGGTACTACCCTGTGTAACTTCAATGTTAGCCAGTGGTGTGTTACGTGCCATTTGCTCAGGCCCTTTGAGGAGACCACTTTGTCAGTCGCCAGGACGATGGGATGAACAACTTTATTCCACCGATTCATGTCCTGGAACAGATGCTGCTAAATCTGGCTGGCCAGAGGACAGGAGACGTGGTGACTACCGTACATCTGACAGCCACATGAGAGAGAAGGAGGAGGAGGACATTCGAGTATAAGCACATCATCTTTAGCTGGTACTGGTATTGCCCCCACCTCACCACTATGTCACTGAGCCACTCAGTGGTCTCTTCATGCTGCTGCCACCTCACCACTATGTCACTGGGCCACTCTGTAGCCTCCTCATGCTGCTGCCAGCTCAACACTATGTCACTGGGCCAGTTTGTGGTCTCCTCATGCTGCTGCCACCTCACCACTCTGTGGTCTCCTCATGCTGCTGCCACCTCACCACTCTGTGGTCTCCTCATGCTGCTGCCACCTCACCACTCTGTGGTCTCCTCATGCTGCTGCCACCTCACCACTCTGTGGTCTCCTCATGCTGCTGCCACCTCACCACTCTGTGGTCTCCTCATGCTGCTGCCACCTCACCACTCTGTGGTCTCCTCATGCTGCTGCCACCTCACCACTCTGTGGTCTCCTCATGCTGCTGCCACCTCACCACTCTGTGGTCTCCTCATGCTGCTGCCACCTCACCACTCTGTGGTCTCCTCATGCTGCTGCCACCTCACCACTCTGTGGTCTCATCATGCTGCTGCCACCTCACCACTCTGTCATTGGGCAACTCTGTGGTCTCCTCATGCTGCTGCGAACTCACCACTATGTCACTGGGCCACTCTGTGGTCTCCTCATGCTGCTGATACCTCACCACTATGTCATTGGGCAACTCCGTGGTGTCCGCATGCTGTTTCCAGCTCACCACTATGTCACAGGGCCACTTTGTGGTCTCCTCATGCTGTTGCCAACTACTCACCACTATGTCACTGGGCCACTCTGTGGTCTCCTCCTGCTCCTGCCACCTCACCACTCTGTGGTCTCCTCATGCTGCTGCCACCTCACCACTCTGCGGTCTCCTCATGCTGCTGCCAACTCACCACTATGTCACTGGGCCAGACACCTCTGCTGGCAGAGGTATGTGTGCTATGGGTGAAGTATTTGGGTGAGAGGCAGGGTATCTTACCCGTCTTGAAATGCTTTTCGTGGAAAAAGGCAATAGTGCCTTTGTTTTTGCGTAGAAGGAGGGAGAAGACTTGAGAATGTTTCCTTGGCTAATTCAGACCTCTAGTGTTCAGGGAAGAGACTACAACAGACACCATATTGGCAATGTGAGATACAGGTATGCTATCATACAGGTCCTCCAAATGGAAGGGGAGGATAGAGGGGAAAAGGAGAAGGTGGAAAAATGAAAATAGGAAGTATAGGGGTAGAAAAGAATAGCAGAGTATTTACGGTAAGTACTCTACAGAGCACCTGGTCAGTTGGAGGTATCCAATACACATAATGAGGAGGGGTGTTCTCTCAGGAGGGAGGCCTCATAGAGCACCCGAGAGCCAGCGGGGGAGAAAAAAACAGAATGGGCATTTAATTGGCCTAATCCCAATATGAGTAAATAAAACCAATAAAAACAAAGAATAAATGAAAAAAAGAAAAGTCCGTCTGATGTTCCAATGTTAGAGGTGAGCATGAGGTCCCGGGTCTCTGGTTGTTTAGAGACAGGAAGAGAGTCTGTAGCTTGGAGCCAATCCCTGGAAGCTGACAATTAGCGGGTAAGTTTCAGGAAGGGAAGGCAGAGGGTGACATTATTCTCCACTTGTGCGGCTTCAGCCTATAGTCCAAGGGCTATGTCCAAGGGGGGCTAATGGTGAGGGCAGGCATCCATGAGGGTAGTTTGATAGCTGGGATGCCAAGTGGTTTCAGGCCACTCTGAGGTCTTTAGGGGATCTAACAATTATCTTTCCTGTTTTTAATAATGGCCAGTCCAAATGGGTACAAACAGCGGAATGGGGTCCCAGTCCCTTTCAATGCTTCTAGAAGAGGACGTAGCATCCGGCGGTTTGCCAAAGTGGAGGCTGCCAGGTCCTGGAAAAGATCAGTTTGGGTTTCGGGTGCAGTGCCCTCTCAATGACCTGCGCAGCTCTTTCAGTCCCCAATAGCGAGGCAAAGATCTCTCTGGCCACTTTAAGCAGAACTTCTGGGAGCTACAGATTCAGATAAGCCGTGGATTCTCAGGTTCTGTCTACGTCTGCGATTTTTTAAAATTTTTCAACTGGAGGAAGGCATCATTAAGTAGGGTTTTATGCACCTGGAGGATATCAATTGTTTTTTCACCCTAGGTCAGTATAGCTTCCTGGGTATTATCCAGAGCCTCTACCTGGTAACCCAAGTGGCGCAAGTCTTCTTTAATGTCGTTAGATCCCTCTTTAGAGTTGAGAGTGCTGTTTCCAGCATGTCTTGTAGGACAGATTTAGAGTCTCTTCGGGTAGTTCTTCTGTCTGAGGCACCTGATACTTTGCCCATCTCAGAGAAGTCTTCCAAGTCAGGCCAACAGGCCAACTTCTTTTTAAGGAATTTCTCCATGTCTAGTTGTTTTGTCTGTGCTGGGGTGATGTCTGCAGGATCCTTGGACTTATCACTACCATTTTTCCCCATTTTAGATCAGGAGGAGGGCATGTGAAGGGGTTATAAGGCCAGTTTGTGTAGGGAGCTCAGATGCATGCAAACATCCAGCAGCGCGGTCAAGCTCCGCTCCAGGATTTCTATTCTGCTGCAGAATTCACCATTTTAAACATTGATCATTTGCAGATCTTCTTTGTATTAAATTCAAGTGGCACACGACTTAAAAGATGTGGCACTCCTGTAGTCTGATAAAAGCCTTTTGGGCCTAAAACATTAAAAATATATTTGCTGGGAGTCTACACAATAATAAAATAAATAATAAAAATACCTCTTGCAACTTTGTTAAGTGTGTGAGTCTTCTGTGTTATAATTTGCAGCTGCACCTGCTACTACCTCAATTTGCATAACGTTACGGCTCGTCACACACATTAAAAGATCGAAATAATATAATTGACAAATAATGCATCTAGATACAAATGTAGGATTGCTGTAAACTCAGCATGTAGTTATATTTTAGGTACATATGTAAATGATTACAGGTGTGGTCTGAATAGACACTGGATCTTACCACAAAAGGGGCATTAAAGTGCCCTGCTGCCCTATAAAAAAAAAACAAAAAAACAAAGCTCTCAAGGGCTAGTTTTGAATAGCGTACTTATTGGTGGAGAGATCACTGGCTACATACAACACACTTGAAGGCATTTTGCCCAATTTTCAGACTGAGAGAAGGCACATCATTGGACTTGGAAAGAAGCAGAATGGCCGTTTTGACAAATTGAGAGATACAAAACAGATACAGAATCCTACTCCATACCGACAAGTGGCAAGCAACCTGAAACAGCTGTCTACAGATGGATATCTGGCTTGTCTATCTTCCCTTGTCATATTCCAATGCTTGTCAGAAAGTCGGATTTTGACTCGTATGAAGCCATTTCTAAGAGGTTGCACTGGGGAGATGGTTCTCTAAATTGGGAGATATCTTTTTGCATATTTATTTGCATGTTTCCCATTGAATTGTCATAGAACGAAACAGTCAACTGTTACTCAGTCAAGAGACCTGTGAGAAGTACTCAAAAATATAACTTTATAGAAAAGTAAACTTCCCATAAAACGTAACATTTATTTCTGTTAAAAAAACTCCCACAAAAAGCAAAATTCAAATAAAAATATAATCCCACTAGAAATACCCTATTGTGCCCCTAACCGTCCCTGCCAAACAGCCAAACTGTCACCCAGATAAGGGCGATCCCACTGTCTTCTTGGTTAGCCCTTCAATGCCCTGGTCTTACTGGGGTACTGAATGTTAAGATGTGCTATTACCAAAAATGCTGCCATACCAATGAGAGTGAGAGGGATGCAGTCCACCTTTATCTGGTCAGAAACAAATTCTGGCTAAATGCATAAAGGTTGTCAGACTAAATAGGAACATAAGGGACATTCATAATAGGAGTAAAATCAATGTACACTAGGTAAACTGCTCTCCACTCCATATATACTTCCTGATACCACATTCCCAAAGCATTTTCCCCCCAGGATGTCTCTTTCATGGAGTTCATCAGGGCTTTTAATAATTACAAATAATACTGTAATGACATATCAGGGCTGCAGGTAGCAGAAACCAAATCACCCCTAATAACCATATAACACAGGGTACAGATAAGACAAGGAAAATAGTCCTCCCACGATAATATTATCAGGACAGTCATATGGTACAGGCACCTAAATCATGCTGGGCTCAAACACACTGGAATTTAATAGAGCTGCTACACATACAGTGTGCATGCATAGACATGATTAAAACATATACCAATAAAGATGATGAGTGGCATAGATTTCAGTGTTCCTCTATGCCAGAAAACTGGTGTAGAAAATAATTAATGTGGTGGCGCCACTGACCCGCCGTTGCTACACCCTCTTTTTGAGAAGGTTTGCAAGGCCAACAGTTTGTGACTTATCCTTATGATAAATCTGGCCCTATGAGCCGGTCTCCAGTTTATCTCCTTCCTTTGTTTTGTTCTAGCAATCAATGAAGGTCCTAGCACTCGGACCCCCACTGATCAAAACCTTTAATATGTTATGTCATTTTTATTTTTTTATTTTTTTTAATTACAGGAGCACTTTAAAATAATTTATTTTCATTTGTTTGATGAATGTTTCATGAAGCCATGTTCCACTGCCAAATAATGTTTTGTCTCCTATTTGTGATTAGTAATTTCCTACAATCAAATAAAGTTGTGTGAAAAGCTTTTGCAGTGAATCCATAATTTTTCCAGGGGATGTGTTCCTTTTCAAATAGCATGAGAAGTGAAGAAACAGCAAAACTCACATATGACTACCTGTACAATGAGTTCATAAACTTACCTTGATATGCTAGGAACATTTTGGTGAAAGGAGGTAATCTGACTAAAAAGTGAAGCACAGTACCACTGTTTGAGTAGTGTGATCCATAATGATATGGCTGCACCGGAGGCATTGGGTCATCTTCTCCATCTGCTTTGCAATACTCATCTTCTAAATACTGAAGATAAGGAAAATGTGTTAGGTTCAAATTCAGGTCAAGAAACTCTATAAGATATTCTTCACATGAAAAAGTAAAAAGACTACTCTTCACTAAATCAGATTTCAAAGAATTTGCAGTAGTAGTAGGACATAGGTCATCAAATCCCTTTATTAGGCGCACCCCCCCCAAAAAAAATAAATAAATAAATAAATAAAACGTAACCTTTATTGATGTAAAATAAAATAAATGTGTCCCATATAATACATAAAAAAATGTATAAAAGATGATATCACTGCATCAATTAGATTAAAAGTAACAAGTGACAAAAGTACTTATGCAGGTGCAGATCAATCTATCAGAAAGAGCTATAATACCTGTTGTTGGAAACAGTACTTGAGCATTGTCTTGCTAATCTCAGCTCCTCAAACGCTGGTTCTTAATGTATACACAGCACCACAGTTCCCAACAGTTACAGTATATGATGTATAAATAACCCTAGATCACTTTCTTAAAGGATGTCTGTCACCTACATCATGGCCATTGAAGTAAAGAAATTGCCTATTAGCACATAGTACCTTATTCCCAAGTGTACCTTTGTTTCAAAGATTTGAGTTTTCGATCTTCTGAAAAATCAGTTTGTTTGATATGTAAATGAGTCAAGTAAGGTGCCCAGAGGGGCGTTTTTTTCGTATGAAGGAGCCCAGGTACGCCTCCTGTTAGTGCCCAAGCCTGCCTCCTCTCCGCTCTGACTGCAATGTGTCCGCCCACTCCCTTGCCATAACTCCGCATTCCCTCTCCTTGCTGCCGCATCTGAATCAGCCTGTGCACTGTGTCTCAACTCTCCAAGTGGGCATGCGCCGAGGACATTGAAGAGCTTCTTCTTCCTTTACAAGGAAAGGGCAGGTGGAATTATGGCTTGTATGCGACGTAGCAAGGGAATAGGAGGACACATTGCAGTCAGAGAGGAGAGGAGGCGGGCTTGGGCACTAACAGGAGGTGTGCCTGGGCTCCTTCATATGAAAATAACGCCCCTCTGGGCACCTTACTTCGCTCATTTACATATCAAACTGATTTTTCAGAAGACCGAAAACCCCAATCTTTGAAACGAAGGTACACTTGGGAATAAGGTACTATGTGCTAATAGGCAATTGTTTTACTTCAATGGCCATGATGTAGGTGACAGATTTCCTTTAAGGATGAAAATTCTGTAACTAAATGTTTCAACCTGGTTTTAACTGTTCTCTTACTAGGGAGGCTGCTATATTGTGAAGCCTGAATGGTAGTTATTGTCAGCAGCACTATGTTGCCTCATTAGATTACTGTAGCTCTGTATGACCAGTTACAGAGAGAAACCTCTTCTGCACGTGGCGCATTATCCCCCCAAAGTTGTTACACACACAGTCTCCCTAGTAGTAATTGAATTTACTCTCCCCTACATGTCACTCAGCAGTTATTATTCTTTTCCTACTTAGTTGCAGAATTGAGTTATTGCCATTATATTGCAGTTCACTGCCTAAAAGCCTAACAGCGTAACCCTCCGGATATGTTTTGCCGGCTAAAAGTCAAAGGGACAGTGGGTTATACAGATGCAGATGTGGGTCCCAAAACATTATAAAACCTTTTTGATTCCTTCTCTAGGCTGTCTCAAAATAAACAGATTAGTAGTAATTTGACCTCTCCACCCACCAATAGTGCATCAAGCGATATTACTTATATCATTGCTGACGTGTATCACATCACTTGATTGCATACCATGTAGTGGGAAGCGGAAAACAATTCCAAATAGGGGAGAATTGGGAAAAAACACAATTCTGACAAAGGTTTTTATTTTTTTTACACCGTACACTATGCAGTAAAATTGACCTGTTATCTTCATTCTCCAGGTCAGTGCAGTTACAACAATACCACACTTGTATAATTTTTCTTGCGTTTTAATACTGGAAAAAAAAATGAAAATCTTTTGAGGAAAAAAAATACATTTTATCACCATATTCTGAGCCCTATAACTTTTTTGCAGTTGTGTGTACGGAGCTGTGTAAGGGGCTCATTTTTTTGCAGGGCGATCTGTACTTTTCAGTGATACCAATTCGAAGTGTGTGCAACTTTTTGATCACTTCTTCTAAAAACATTATTAGGGAGTTGAAGTGACAAAAAATGTCGAATAGGCTGGTTTTATTTTTTTCCCATTACGCCATTTGCCGTATGCCATTAATATTGTTATATTTTAATTGTATGGGCATTTTCGCAAGCAGCGATGCCCATGATTATTATTTTTTTTTTTATTGGTTAAGTATTATTATTGTAACCCCCCTAAGGACCTAAGGTCCCTAAACATGGTGCCCCCTCGCGCGTGCAGCTATTTTATGTTTCAAAGGTTAGTTATTAAAGTTTTGAGACAGTATATCATAAAAAACAGCAGAATAAATTAAATTAAATGAAGAAGAGAGTGATTGGAAAACATTCCAACAAACATACATACATGGGTACATAACAGAGCTTTGGGGTTACATTATCAAGCATGTCACCAGTTTGATACAGAAGGTGTAGGTAGTAGCATGGATCCTCATTGAATCTTATAATGTAATACAGTATCGGAAATCAGTGGAGTAAGAAGAAGACAACAAGGGCTCCCAGAACATCTTAAAGGCAGCAAATGTGCGGATAGCATTAATATAAAAGTATCCTATTGATCCTATCAAGTACTGCTTGAAAGTTAAGCGTAGGAGAGCGCCACTTAAAAGCAATATGAATTTGAGCGGCTAAAATGGTATACTGCGAAAGTTGGAATTTGGCAAATGTCAGCCAAGAGGGTTTATCACCCAGGAGGCATAGAGAAGGGGACGTAGGATAGGAACAGCCCAACACTGAGGATAGAAGGGCACTAACTCAATTCCAGAACCTAGGCACTACTGTGCAGGTCCACCAGGTATGAAGCATTGTGCCTTCCTCATCACATCCACGGAAACACCATGGAGAGACTTCGGGATATATACTATGTAATCTGAGTATTTTGATTGATGTTTCCACTAAGGTGGTTTGCCAAGTGCCCTTTGTCAAGGTCTGGGAGCGTTGCTGCCATCTGACAGTTAAGTATTCCAGATCCAAGTCCCTCTCCCACACCTTCATATATGGTAGCTTAGTACCCTCGAGAACAGCATTAAGTACCCCATATATCCTAGAAAGCAATCCCTGCTTATACAAAGAGTACTGAATAGAACGTTTAAAAGGTGTAAACTCATATGTAGTGTTAGGTAACTGTAGCAAGCATAGGAAAGAGAAAACCTGATTTTGTTGAACAGTAAATTAGGCAAAGAACATAGTTTATGGGTTGTCCACTTTTTGCTATTTTAAATAGCAGACACCTGCGGCACATGTATGTTATCAGCCTAAAGGCTGATCGGATACATTTTCCCCTTCAGATGCCGTGGTCAAATGTGGCCACGGCATCTGAGCAGCCCAGAAGCGGAAGCCGCGCGCTTCCGGTCCGGTAACAGAGTTTCCTGGCTGAGATGGGGGAACCTGTTACATTGATGGAATAATCCGAAGCCTCAAGTAGGCTTCAGAGATTATTCCAATAATATACCAATACAGGCCACTAGGTGGCAGCATTGTATTGTTATATCGCAAATGAAGTGTTCAATGTTGGCTACATAGCCATCAAAGAACACTATGGGCAATCTAATGATTACCAGTTATTGTCACCCAAGATAACTTTAAAACAAAAATAGTTTTTATAAATTAAAAAATAAATAAAAAAAGATATAAACATTCAAATCACCCCGCTTTCCTTAAAATATATATAAAAATACTTAACCAATAAAAAAAAAAAACATCATGGGCATCGTCGCATGCAAAAATGCCCATAAAATTAAAATATAAAAATATTAATGCCATAAGGCAAATGGCATAACGGGAAAAATAAAAACACTAAATTCGCCATTTTTTGTCACTTCAATTCCCCAATAATTTTTTTTTTATAAAAAGTGATAAAGTTGCACACACTTCAAATTGGTATCACCAAAAAGTACAGATAATCCCGCAAAAAAATGAGCCCTCACACAGTCCTGTACACATAACTGAAAAAAAGTTATAGGGGTCAGAATAAGCGATAATTTTTTTTTACTCAAAGGTTTTTATTTTTTTCAGTATTAAAACACAAGAAAAATTCTACAAGTGGTATCGTTGTAACCGTAACTGACCTGGATAATGAAGATAACAGGTCAATTTTACCACATAAAAAAAACACCTTGTTTTTTTTCCCAATTCTACCGAATTTGGAATTTACATGGTATGTAAATGGCGCCATTAGAAAGTGCAACATGTCCCGCAAAAAATTAAGCCCACATAAGGTTATGTGAACGGAAAAATAAAGTTAGGACTATGGGAAGGCGGGGAGTGAAAAACGAAAACACAAAAATAGAAAATCTCTGGGTCCTGAAGGGGTTAAGGAAAGGGTGGTGATTTGAACTCATTTTTTTAAGTTTGTAAAAACTTTTTCAACTTTTTTTTTTTTTTTAAGTCACCTTGGACGAAAATAACTGGTCATTGATTGCCCATTGTATTAAATTAATGGCTATATGGCTTCATTTGCAATATAACAATACAATGCTGCCACCTACTTGCCTATATTGGTATATTCCTGAAATAGACTCTGAAGCCTGCTTGAGGCTTCTGGCTATTTCAGCAATGTAGCAGATTCCTCAATCTCAGCTGCGGAACATTGTGGCTTCCGCTTCTGGAGTGCAAAAGTGACCACGGCATCTGAAGGGGAAAATGTATGCGATCAGCCTTATGTGCCATGGGTCTCTGCTATTAAAATAGCAGAAACCTGGCGGCTATAGTGCATGCTGCATGTGCAAGCGGGCGCCATGTTTAAGGACCAGACTTCCGCCATACATGTACGGCAGAAGTCCTGCACGGGTTAATTAGTAGACATGCAGTCAGTGAGGATATGCTGCCCTCTAAACATTAGGAGATCAACTCTGATTTACAAATTAAAGGCAATCGTGGTTTAGATTTTTTAGAGATATAAGGCAATGTAAGAGGCTCTGTCACTCAGATCACCTCTATTAAACCAAACACATAGCCTGGTAGAGATGATACTTGAGTTTACAATGATACCTTTCTCATCGCTGTTGGCACCATGGTTGTTGATAAAAATCATACTTTTATTCCTTTGCTGGCTGGCAATTTCGAGCACCAGACAGCAGGCTTTTTTTAGTACAAGCACCTCTATGCACCTGGTTTAATAGGGGTGATCCTGGTGACAGAGCCACTAAATTTTCAAATGTTGTTAAAGGGGTTCTCTGGGCTAACCCTAAATTTGGGGCATTATTCTAACCTGTCGAGGGAAGAATGTTGGTTTGGTACTTACCTTCAACAGCGCAGCCAATTCGAAGATCCACCTCCCGGTCCCATGACCGCTCCTGTCGGGCTTTCTGCTCTTCCGGTAAGTCTCCGTCTTCTTCTCTTCCTTTCTTGAGCAGGAGACAGATAGTCATGAATGACATCACCGCCTCCTGCAAAAAAATGGTCCGGGCAACCGTCTTCACTCTCCACGCAAGCGCACTATGCACACTACATGCACTATGCCGGCTGCTATCTGCAGTGTACAGGGTTCAATGTGAAGCCTGTACTGACTTCTGCAAAGCATGAAGTAAGCTCTGTGCAGGAGTGACAGCATACCAATCAGCCAGAGTGGCTGATTGCTATGTTCTTGATCTCACTGGGGGCACTGTGGATGGCAATGGGAGCACTGTGGACTGGGCACTGTGGATGACAAATGGCAATGGAAGCACTGTAGATGGCATATGGGGGCACTGGAAGTCACTGGGGCACTGTGGATGGCACATGGGGCTCACTGGATGTCACTGGGGCACTGTGGGTGGCACATGGGGTTCACTGGATGTCACTGAGGCACTGTGGATGGCAATAGGAGCACTATGGATGGCACGTGAGGGTGATGGATATCACTGGGCACTGAATGGCACATAGGGCACTGTGGATGGCAAAGGGAGCACATGTAGGGGGCACTGTCGATGGAACATGTGTGCAATGGGAGCACTGTGGACTGGGCACTGTGGATGACACATGGCAATGGAAGCACTGTAGATGGCATATGAGGTCACTGGGGCACTGTGGATGGCACATGGGGCTCACTGGATGTCACTGGGGCGCTGTGGATGGCAATGGGAGCACTGTGGATGGCACTGGATATCACTGGGACACTGAATGGCACATGGGGCACTATGGATGGCATGTGAGGAGCACTGTAGATGGCATGTGAGGGCACTGGATGTCACTAGGGCACTGAATGGCACTGTGGATGACACATGGAGGCACTGTGGATGTCACTGTTATGAGAGCACTGTAGATGTCACTGTTATGGGGGCACTGTGGATGTCACTTTTATGGGGGCGCTGTGGATGTGACCGTTACGGGAGCACTGTGGATGTCACTGTTATGTGAGGTCTGTGGATGACACTGTTATGAGAGCACCGTTGGGCACTGTGGATGTCACATGGAGGCACTGTGGATGTCACTGTTATGGGAGCACTGTGGATGTCACTGTTATGGGGGCACTGTGGATGCCACTGTGGATGTGACCGATATGGGAGCTCTGTGGATGACACTGTTATGGAAGCAATGTGGATGTCACTGTTATGAGAGCACCGTGGACATCATTATTATGGGCTCTCAGTATGAGTGATAGGGCTCAGGCAAACAACCATATCCATTTTGCGGTCTGCAAGTCGTGGATTCGCTAAATAAGGTTACTGTCCGAGTGTGACTCACATTTTTTTTCAGTCCCATTGAGTTCTAGAGGTTTTCAATCTGCATTTTGAGGACCTGAATAGGACATGTTCTATCTTTTACAGAACTGACATACGGATGCGGAAAACACATGGACATCGTCAGTGTGTTTGAAGTGACACCATCGCATACACTAACGAGATCCATATTACCAGCACATTCCTCTTACCCTTATCAGGTTTGTTATGATTCTCAAATCCTCTGTCTATACGGTTTTCTCGCTCTTAACTTTCCCTCTGTTACCCTCATTAGGGACATTTTATTGACTGTATGTCTGCATATATATTATCCTGCAATTCATTATGATTTATGGAGCCACTGAGCCATTATACTTTTATATTTCAGCAGGTATTGGTGATAGTCTACGTTTATTTATACTGCCTTTTTGGTATCTTCAAAGTTTTCTATTATTTTGTTTTTTGATATTTGTTCACACTGCATTGATGTTCTACCATTGATACTGGTTCTAGTGACTTACTGTGCGTATTGTACTTACCTATAAATTACGGCGCTGAGGAAGGTCCATCTGGACCGAAACGTTCGGATAATTAATTAAAGGGATTACCATTATACTTACTAATGGATCAGAATCATTGATGTCAAACTTGGAATAAATTTAAATTGCATCATTGAATTGAGTGCAGTGATTTATCGGTTTTAAGTAGGTATCTTTAGTAGTTGTAATCAGGGACAATAGCGGCCCAGTGACAGAGTGGTAAGGTGGAAACAGCATGAGGAGTCAACCCAGTGCCCAGTCGCAGAGTGGTGAGGTGGGGGGGGGGAGAGCAGTGTCAGTAACAGCAAAACATAGGTATGTGGCATCAAGTGGGTGGCAACATCCAAATAGTGGCTTTAATAGGTGGCCAGAAGAAACGGGCCTCTCTTCACAAAGTTTGGGTGTGGCACCAAGAATGATGTACTCTGATGCATCAGGCACTGGCATGCCGAAATCTGGGCTGACCCACACTTGATTCATCTTCACAAAGGTCAGTCTCTCCACATTTTGGGTGGAAAGGAGAGTTCTCCTTAGGGTAACTATGGCCCCAGCCGCACTAAACACCCGCTCTGATGCCACACTACTGGCCAGGCAGGAAAGCTTGTCCAAGGCATACTCAACCAGTTGCAGCCACAAATCAAGTTTGACTACCCAGTAGTCCAGGGGATCTTCCATGTGGGATGGCAGAGTGCAGTTCAAGTATGACACCACCTGGTGGTTCAGGTTCTGCTCCATGTCTTGCTGCCGCTGTTGGTGGGTGGTTTCTTAACTAGGCAGATGAACAAAAGTGCTCAGAGACTCTAGGCTTAAGTTGCTGCTGATGGAGCTGGTGCTGGTACTGGTACTGCTCCTGCCCCGCCCCCCCTCCAGCAGCCATGGTAGTGGAACGTGACCGCAGAAGGATTCTCCCCCGGTAAGACCTTCATGAGGATGGGCGATGGCGCACATAGACGGCAGGCAACTACATAGGATGTCTCGATAGTAGTTCAGTTTATCCTCCCTCTCAGCAGGTGTACAAAAGGCCCTCATTTTCGGCCCGATAGCGAGAGTTTAACATGGCGGAGAGCCATGTGACAATTCGGCTGTAACTATGCAAGAAACCAAGATTGCATCGGGTCATCTGTGCAAGTAACTTGGAGGGACTCCCTGCCTCCACTGCATACAGCCACAATATGTCTCGGGGTCATCTGCCTGGTTTTCCTCATCACCCTCTACCTCCTCCTCTTCTCCAGAAAAAAACACTCATTTCTGTATACATTGCTTGTGTGTGAATGTCCTCCTACTTCACCCTCTTCTCATGATGATGAAGCAGCCTCCATTTCACCTGGCTCTCATGTGCTATTGCCACATCATCGTTCACCACTGTCTGCACATCACTAATGTCACCTTCACCAGTCTCTGTGTCACGTGCCTGACCGCTCGCAACACCAGCTCTCGTGTGACTCTCATCCCACTACTACCAGAAGAAGCAGCGGATATCTCCTCCAGATCTTGGCTGGTCAGTAGCTGCTAACTGTCCTCTAGAATCTCTTCCTCGCTGAAAAGTGGAGCCGAGCCGACGGCATACAACACTTCTCGAGCTGAGGGAATGGAAAATAACAGAGGCAGGTTGAGGACAGGTGAGGGCACAGAGCTTGTTCCCAGGCCATGCCAACTAAGGGTCGTGTCAGAGGAACCCATCGACTTCTGACTGGGGGTGTCTGATGTCACTTACGACAAAGAAGAAGACTGAGTCAACCATTAAAAGGACTGTTGGGTTGCTGGTCAAGACACAACCACTAGATGACACTGGCAGCTCAGGCCTGTCACTGCGACTGCTGCTACCACCCACCCTTTTTCTGCTGCTACTTCTGCCTGCTCCAGAAACATTTGGCCACTGCCCGTTACCCTAGAAGGGCTTGCCAACTGTCTGTCCGACATACTGTAAATTAAAAGAAATTGCAAGGGGAAAAGATCAGTACTATACGACTGCAAATTCACCCCAGAAGCAAGGATGAATGGAAGTACTTTTATATATGAAATAAATACACCCCAAAACTGATTATATCAGATTGCAAATTCACCCCAGAAGCAAAGATGTATGGAAGTAATTTTATATATGAAAAAAATACATCCCAAAACTGGTTGTATCAGACAGCAAACTGACCCCAGAAGCAAGGATTATTGGAAGTACTTTTATATATTAAATAAACACAACTCAAAACTGGTTGTATCAGACCACACTTTCACCCCAAAAACAAGGATTAATGGAAGTACTTTAATATATGAAATAAACACACCCCAAAACTGCAAATTCACCCCAAAAGCAAGGATGAAGGGATGTACTTTGATATATTTAAAATAAACACACCGCAAAACTGGTTGTATCAGACAGCACTTTCACCCCCAGAAGAAAGGATGAATGGGTGTACTTTTATATATTTAAATTAAATAAACCCCAAAATTGGTTGTATTAGACAGCATTTTCAACCCAATAAAATCTGTAGTAATAGATCACTTTTAGTAACCCCAGTTAGTGCAGTAAGGGTTAATAGAATAGTTTAGATTACCCAAGCTTTACACTCTATTGGTCCCTGATCTCTCCCTACAGTGTGGATAATGCCTCCCTATACTTTCCCTACACTATGAATAAGCTTTCCCTGAACAGCTCAATTTTTTTTTTTTTTTTAAATAAAGTCTTTCCTAATCACTGTCCCTAGTGCCTGCAATGTCTCTCCCTACACTAAGTTCACGGTAAAATGGTGTAGACTAGTCATGAGGAGGCTTTTTATAAGGATGTGCCATCATGGCATTGTGGGTGCCCCCTCATTCCCCGGCTTCTTACTTTTTTTGACTTCAGGACAAATCAAACTTTTCCTGGAATTCGGATCGACTTTCACTTTGTCAACTTCGATTCGCTCATTTCTAGTCATTTTACTTCATTTGGAGTTTTTACAAAACGATGTAAAGAAGAAAAATAATCTTATCTAAATACAGAATGGAGATTGAGGATACTAAAAGAAGGAAGTGGTATTGTGATCTCGACAGTCAACATTTATACCTGGAAAGATAATGATGAACAGTCATCTGGAGGCTCAAAACGTTGTGACCTTGTGTCTTTTTCCAAACTTAACAACTATGTAACAGAAAAAGGTCAAGAAAGTTTTTTTTTTTTTTTTTTAAGAAAACAAAGGAGCCGAATCATGAAAACCGTAGACAAGGTGGAAAAAAACACCACCGAAGAAGGAAATAAAAAGAGTCAGAAATCAGACAAGTGATCTACTGTGGTAAATTTTATATATATATATATATATATATATATATATATATATATATATATATATTAAAAATCAAGAAACTTGGCAGCACTTTAAAACAACCATAATAGCTGATAGGGGTGCTCGCCTTTTAGCCAGACAAAGGCAAGTATACAAAATACAAAAAGAGTGGCAGCACACCCATAAAATAAAACAATCAATTTATATCAATCAAAAAATTGGTCAATAAACTCCTGGATAAAGATGGTTTAAATTATTTTTTGATTGATATAAAGATTTTTATTGATTATTTTTCTTAATGTAAAATATCTTTTTTTTTCCTTTTTTTTGTGTAGGGATCTTTACTGGTGGTCGAGGAGGCGGGTGTTCCAATATATGGTCCGAAGGGCACTAATGCACATATATGGTTTAAACACTTGTTAAAATATTTTTTAAGGAACTGCAATTTAGTCATAGGGGGTTAAAATAAGCCAACATATATATCCTTTGAGGTGGTCAGTGAGGGGACAATGGGTAACCCCTTCCATGTTATTTGGATGAGATGCCCTGGCACCTACTCATGAGCGAGGTCACCGACCGCAGTAATATGTGGTTGACTGATACTTTGCTCCCACCATTAAGGTTTTTCTGTTTGGACTTAGACACCCCTGTAGGAGAATCCCTATTAATGGCTGTGCGAAGTGTATACGATTTTTATGAAACAAATGGGCAACAGTCTCATATTCCCTTTTCCAACATAGTCAAGTATATGTATTTGAGCGCTGGACGCATGCGCTAGATTTCTTACTGGTGTTGCCCTGAGTCAATATGGTGGGGTGAGTCGATGTGCTACATTGCGCATGTTTGACTCATGTTTGAGTTTTTATGCACTGATATACTCACGCTTGTGTATGTTTGATTTTTTACCAATGCTTTATCACGTTTTGTATATGAAATATTGTACAGTTATATGATTGATTTTTATGGTATTTCATTAACTGCTTATTGATTGCACATGCACTTTATGTATTTATACCTTGTTCACACCATCAGTATTGCTTGAGAAAGGCTCTAGTATAGGAGCCGAAACGTTGCTGTCCCACGATATGCCCCAGGAAAAGAAGACCAAGAGTCACCTCTGCTGCGGAGGATAAGTTCATCCGAGTCACCAGCCTCAGAAATCGCAGGTTAACAGCGGCTCAGATTAGAGACCAGGTCAATGCCACACAGAGATCTGGCAGCAGACACATCTCTACAACAACTGTTAAGAGGAGACTGTGTGCAGCAGGCCTTCATGGTGGAAACCACTACTAAGGACAGGCAACAAGCAGAAGAGACTTGTTTGGGCTAAAGAACGCAAGGAATGGACATTAGACCAGTGGAAATCTGTGCTTTGGTCTGATGAGTCCAAATTTGAGATCTTTGGTTCCAACCACCGTGTCTTTGTGCGACGCAGAAAAGGTGAACGGATGGACTCTACATGCCTGGTTCCCACCGTGAAGCATGGAGGAGGAGGTGTGATGGTGTGGGGGTGCTTTGCTGGTGACACTGTTGGGGATTTATTCAAAATTGAAGGCATACTGAACCAGCATGGCTACCACAGCATCTTGCAGCGGCATGCTATTCCATCCGGTTTGCGTTCATTTTTTTTTTTTCATCATTTATTTATCAACAGGACAATGACCCCAAACACACCTCCAGGCTGTGTAAGGGCTATTTGACCAAGAAGGAGAGTGATGGGGTGCTACGCCAGATGACCTGGCCTCCACAGTCACCAGACCTGAACCCAATCGAGATGGTTTGGGGTGAGCTGGACCGCAGAGTTAAGTCAAAAGGGCCAACAAGTGCTAAGCATCTCTTGGAACTCCTTCAAGACTGTTGGAATACCATTTCAGGTGACTACCTCTTGAAGAGAGAATGCCAAGAGTGTGCAAAGCAGTAATCAAAGCAAAAGGTGTCTACTTTGAAGAAACTAGAATATAAGACATATTTTCAGTTGTTTCACACTTTTTTGTTAAGTATATAATTCCACATGTGTTAATTACTATTATTTTATATTTTATTTTTTATTAAAAGTTTGGTTCAATATGCCTTAACATACAGTAATTAAGCTCTCCTCCAAGAAGAAGCAAGTCTCTTCTGCTTGTTGCCTGTCCTTAGTAGTGGTTTCCACCATGAAGGCCTGCTGCACACAGTCTCCTCTTAACAGTTGTTGTAGAGATGTGTCTGGAGTGGCGCCTTCTGCATCTCTCCATTAGCTTGGGTAGCTTATTTAGCACTTTATATAATACAACCGTAGTCCCAATTCAATATATTTTTTACTGGTGTGCTTTCCCAGCATATCAGTTTGTACTAGCAGTCCGTGCAGGTCAGGGTTTATGGGCCATATGTTATTTACACATTCTTTATGTATAATATCAGGGTTTTTACTAGGCTGACTGCACTTACTTGTAGCTAACATACTATAAAGGTATTGCTTGTGCCTTGATATATTGCTATTATTATATGGAGTGATTCACCTGGCGTCTTTCATTGGATTCCCTACTACTGATAACTATTTTTAACATTGATTAATAAAGTGTATAACTTTTAAGGAAGTATGGAGTACTCGTGATTCTGTTGTTGATACAGTAATTAAGGTCAATTCTGCTAAACAAACCTACCCATAATCAAGGACTCACATTATCTAAGGTTGGCCTGAGCATTAGTAGTGATTAGAGATGAGCGAAATTCATATTTTGAAATTCGTTCACGCTTTGTTTGGTGGTAAAAGGTGAATTGCGTTATGGATCCCATTACCATGGACCATAACGCAATTCTTTGAGGGAATCAGGCATTCAGTTATTCTTTTTGTCATAATAGAAGTCTATGGCCTGCATAACGGATACGTCTATGGCCGACATAGAAGTCTATGGCCTGCTTGTGAATGGCTGCCCCACTCCACATCCCTTTCCCCCTCAATCTTCTGGATGGTCAAGTGCACTGTCCCCGCCCCCATTTAGTTCTGTATAGCCAAGCGTTCCCCCACATTCCTTCTGTCCGTGCACATCCCACCCCCATGTTCAGGATGGCCAAGTGTCGCTCCACAACAGCCCCACTCCACATCCCTTCTGTCCGTGCACACAATGATTCCCCGAACTCCCCCCCATCACGTTCGGGATGGCCAATCAGCCAATTATGGAGTGCTTTTTCTCCTGTTACCCCTTGTGAAAATGAAACTTCATTTTCACAGCCAAGTGTTTCCAAATTCCGTAAAACGCTTAGGGGGTGAAAGTTGTCAGCACCCCCTTAATATATTCTTTAAGGGGTGTACTTTCCAAAATGGGGTCACTTTTTGAGGGTTTTCACTGTAGGGGTACGTCAGGGTCTCTTCAAATACAAAATGATGCCTAAAAACCATTCTAGCAAAATCTGCCTCCAAAATCCATATGGTGCTCCTTTCCTTATGACTACTGCCACCTGCTCATAGAGCAGTTTACCGCCACATATGGGGTATTTCTGTAAACTGCAGAATCAGAGTAATATGTAAGTAAGTAAGTTTTTTTTGCTGTTAACCCTTGCTATGTTGCAAGAAAAAAATTATTTTTAAAAAATCTACAAAAAAAGTGAAATTTTTAAATATTACCTCCATTTTCCTTTAATTCTTGTGGAACACCTCAAGGGTTAACAAAGTTTACAAAAGTTTTAAATAATCTGAGGGGTGTAGTTTATAAAATGTGGTAATTTATAGGTGGTAATGTAAACTCCTCAAAATCACTTTATAACTGAATTGGTGCTTAAAAAATGGTTTGGGAAATTTTGTTGAAAATTTGAAAAATATCGCTCCTTTACAAGTGATCTGTAAGAATCAGTCCTCACAGCAAATAAGTACAGAGGTTCTGTTTTTTGGCGGTGCAGAGGCACAAAGTGAAATCCCACGGAAGTGCTCCATAGTGCTTCCAATCCATGACTCCGCTATGCATCTTGAGGATTACGGACCTATGCAAGTCAATAGGTCTATACTTGTAACACTGAGCACACCCAGCTGGTGCCCATATACGGCTTCATGCAAAGTAATATGTGTTGCTGTGCCCGTGATTTTGCGGTCCCCAATGCATATGCACTGTCTGTGTGGGCCACGCTGTGTGGATGCAGACCCATTTGACGAGTATGCTTCCACGATCCATCTGCACTGCAAAAAGGCAGTGCATGTGCTTCTCTTTTGTATTGCAGGTGGACGGTCCAAAATGCCACGTAATCACTTTGTAGTGTTTCTGTAGCCTTCTGCTATGTGCCTTCACTTTATACTGCTATGTGCTCCATATACTGTGGTTTGCAGACCCACCCGCAATACGGGCCCGAGACAACTACGGTCATGTGCATGAGCCCTGAATCAGCATCCCCGTATATGTGGACGCGCCATTTGCAGCCCTTAATATGGGCACAGACATCCAGCACCCATGTGCATGAGGCCTAAGGGGGAGTTCACATCACAGTTTCTTTTTTCGTTCCTCTGATCTGCCAGAAGAAGAGGGGAAAAAAAAAAGTATCTTGTAAAAAATGGATCCTTTTGCATTCGTTTTAGCCATTACCATCTGTTTTTTTCAGACGGAACAAAAGCACTATTTGCAGGACTTTTGTTCTGTCTGGAGAAAATCTCAGACACAAATGGCTAAAACGTATGTCTAATGTGGACAACTGATGCAACAGGATCCTTTTTTTCCCCAGAATACCCTTTTTTCGTTTTTTCTGATGGATCATAAGAATGGAAAAAGAAACAATGATGTGAACGCCCTCTAAGTCATCACTGATGGGAGAGGGTCCAACACCTGAGACCACCGCTGCTCAGCAGTGTGATTGTAGCTCAGCCTGGGCCAGTGAAAGCAAGTTTATTGGTCACATGACCTAGGGGCAGCTCACCCACATAGAAGTACAAGTATATGGGGCTGCAATACCATATATAGCAGTTATAGTAACATAGTAACATAGTAACATAGTTTATAAGGCCGAAAAAAGACATCTGTCCATCCAGTTCGACCTGTTTTCCTACAAGTTGATCCAGAGGAAGGCAAAAAAAACCCTGTGCGGTAGAAGCCAATTTTCCTCACTTTAGGGGAAAAAATTCCTTCCCGACTCCAATCAGGCAATCAGAATTACTCCCTGGATCAACAACAACCCATATCTAGTAACTATAACCTGTAATATTATTACCCTCCAGAAATACATCCAGGCCCCTCTTGAACTCTTTTACTGAACTTACCATCACCACCTCCTTGGGCAGAGAGTTCCATAGTCTCACTGCTCTTACCGTAAAGAATCCTCTTCTATTTTTGTGAACAAACCTTCTTTCCTCCAGGCGCAGAGGATGTCCCCTCGTCATGGTTACTGTCCTTGGGATAAAGAGATCATGGGAGAGATCTCTGTACTGACCCCTGATATATTTATACATAGTTATTAGATCTCCCCTCAGTCGTCTTTTTTCTAAAGTGAATAACCCTAATTTTGATAATCTTTCTGGGTACTGTAGTCCACCCATTCCAGCTATGACTTTAGTTGCCCTCCTCTGAACCCTCTCCAGCTCTGCTCTGTCTGCCTTGTTCACAGGAGCCCAGAACTGTACACAGTACTCCATGTGTGGTCTGACTAGTGATTTGTAAAGTGGCAGGACTATGTTCTCATCACGGGCATCTATGCCCCTTTTGATGCAACCCATTATCTTATTGGCCTTGGCAGCAGCTGGTTTCTGCAGCTTAGTTTGCTGTTCACTAAAATTCCTAGGTCCTTTTCCATGTCAGAGTTACCCAATGTTTTACCATTTAGTATGTACTGGTGACTTGCATTATTATACAAAGTACTGTGCTGTGCCTGGTGTGATGTGAACAGAATGGCCATGGTATCTTGAGACAGTTGTTTGGCGGGCCCATAGAAAGACTCGGAAGCACTTCTGTGTGCTTTCGGGTCTGTATCTCTGCACTGCAAAATATATGACAGGTCCTATCTTTTGCCATATTGGCGGATCCAATGACATCAATGGGTCCATACTCGAATATGAAGTTCACACTGCTGCTGCCCATGTTTTGAGGACCACTTTTTGCAGTTTGCAACATGGGCAAAGTGACCATATGGTCGTGTGTAAACTAAGTGCATACTTTTTCAGCCTGGTTACCTAACGCTAAGTGTGTATCAGACAGTAAGAAAATCAACATATAGCTGGGGAAACACTGCTATACCGGAGACAATTGTGTATTTGACATATAGCCGGACAAACACTACTATACCGGAGACAATTGTATATCCGACATATAGCCGGACGAACACTGCTATACCGGAGACAATTGTGTATCTCACATATAGCCGGACAAACACTGCTATAGCGGAGACAATTGTGTATCTGACATATAGCCGGACAAACACCGATATACCGGAGACAAGTGTGTATCTGACATATAGCTGGGGAAACACTGCTATACCAAGAGACAATTGTGTATCTGATGTTTGTGATATCAATAAAAGGTTATATAAAATGATAGCATAGTCGAATGTGCATCAGATCATTTTGATTACTATGATTCACTGAGGGATAGCAGAGATGAGTGTATATCCAACCATTTGTAGCATAAAAAGGTGTGCAAAGAGAAGTGTGTAGCTGTATGTTCTAACAGACAGTACCTTGCTAGGGACAAAGAATCAACAGCCATAGACACACATATATTATACAGACACACTGCTAAATATATATTTGCACAAAAATAAGCTACAGTATATAAAATGTATGTACACACAGTTGAAACCAGAAGTTTATATACACTATATAAAAAGACATATGCATGTTTTTCTCAATATCTGACATGAAATCTGAATAAAGCTTTCCTGTTTTTTTGTCAATTAGGATTACCATAATGATTATTTGCCAGATGCCAGGATAATGAGAGAAAAAGAAAGTTTTAAGGCAATTTTATTGCTTTCTGCAAAGTCAAAAGTTTACATACATTTCACTAATATTTGGTACCATTGCCCTTAAACTGTATGACTTGGGTCAAACATTTTGAATATCCTTCCACAAGCTTCTTACAATAGTTGGTCGGAATTTGGGCACATTTCTCCTGACAAAACTGGTGTAACTGGGCCATGTTTGTTGGTCGCCTTCCTCGCACCTGCCTTTTCAGCTTTAAAAACAAAGTTTCAATAGGATTGAGATCAGGGCTTTGTGATGGCCACTCCAAAACATTGACTTTGTTATCCTTAAAGAGAACCTGTCACCACTCCTGGCATTCCTGTTTTAATAGCTTTATACCCATGTAATAACAATTCTGGAGCATCTATTCTTATGGCTCTATGTTGTGTGATTACTTTATTATTTCTACTAGAAGTTATGAATAAATGGTCAGCCGTCTGCAGTGAGGGTACAGAGGGATGGCAACCAGTTGGGGGTGTGTACCTGCACAGTTTGAAAATGGCAGCACTAACTGGATAGAGTCAACCCCCAACTGGTACCCTTACTGCAGACTGCTAGCAATTCAATTAAAACTTCTAGTAGAAATAATGAAGGATTGGCACAACATAGAGCGAGAATTGTTATTACATGGGCAACGGATGAAGCTATTAAAACAGGCATGTCAAGAGTGGTGACAGGTCCTCTTTAAGCCACTTTGTAACCAGTTTAGCAGTATGCCTCGGGTCATTGTCCATTTGGAAGACCCATTTCCGCCCAAGCTAACTTCCTGGCCGATATCTTGAGATGTTGCTTCAGTATTTCCACATAATCTTCTTTCCTCATGATGCCATCTATTTTGTGAAGTGTACCAGTCCCTCCTGCAGCAAACCAATCCCACAACATGATGCTGCCATCCCCTGTTTCAGTGTTGGGAAGGTGTTCTTAGGCTTCCAAGCTTCTCCCTTTTTCCTCCAAGCCTAACGATTGACATTATGGCCAAAAAGTTTAATTTTAGTTTCGTCAGACCACAGGACATGTCTCCAAAAAATAATGGTCTTTGTTCCTGTGTGTATTTGCAAACACTAATCTGGATTTTTTAAGTTTCTTTTGGAGCAATGGCTTCTTCCTTGCAGAGTGGACTTTCAGTCCATGTTTATACAGTACTTGTTTCACTGTGGATATTAACAGAATCTTTCCAGCTTCCGCCATCAACTTCACAAGGTCTTTTGCTTTTGTTCTTGGGTTGATATGCACATGTCAGAAGAAACAACGTTCATCTCTGGGGCACAGAACCCGTCTCCTTCCTGAGCAGTATGATGGCTGGACATTCCCATCTTGTTTGTACTTGCATATAATTGTTTGTACAGATGAACGAGGCACCTTTAGGTATCTTGAAATTGCACCTAAGGTTGAGCCAGACTTGTGCAAGTCCATAATTATCTTCCTGATATCTTGGCTGATTTCTTTAGACTTTCCCATGATGCTACACAAAGAAGCAGTGTTTCAGGTGTGCATTTAAATACGTCCACAGGTGTGTCTCTAATGAGTTAGATACATTATTTGCCAACAAACCTAACAGAAGCTTCCAAACACATGACAATCATATGGGCAGTCTAGAATTGTTTAACGGCATAGTAATCTTAGTGTGTGTAAACTTTTGACATTGCAGAAAGTAATAAAAATGCCTTAAAACATTCTCTCTCTCTCTCATTCTAGCATTTTGCAAATACTAATAATTATGGTAATCCTAATTGACCAAAAACGGGAAAGGTTTATTCTGATTTCTTGTCATATTGAGAAAAAACATGCATGTGTCTTTTTATATAGTGTGTAAACTTCTGGTTTCAACTGTATATAGACATTATAACATATGTGCATATATAATTTACTTTATAACTATATCACTATGCATTGCTAGGGATCAAAAGCCATACTACTGGAAAAATACAAATTACTCTTACTGGTAATTCTCTTTTCCCTTTAGCCTCCACAACGGCATAACATGGAGGTTACTACACCTCTCTAGGGGCAGGAAACAACTTAGAACGATGCAATAAAATGCCTCCTCTCGCACCTAGTTCCAGTTAATATCCTAGGAGTCAAAGGTAGATGCAACAAATGTATTTAAACACACAAGTACAAAAAATAAACAATTCCACCATAAATGAACAAAAAATAATGTTACGGGTGGGAAACTCCATGCCGTTGTGGAGGCTAAAAGGAAAAGAGAATTACTGGTAAGAGTAATTTGTATTTTTTCCCCCCGCCTCCACAATGGTGAGGATTGACAGAGAAGTCATAAATTACGGAGGGACTATTGCGGCTAATACTTTTCTTCCGAAAGATAAGTCCCTGTTAGCTCCCACGTCTAGTCTGTAGTGGTTAAAGAACGTAGAAGGGGTAGACCAGGTGGCGCCTTGGCAGATGTCTTCCAAAGAAGCCTGGGCATGTTCTGCCCAAGAAGTGGATACCGCTCTGGTAGAGTGAGCCTTGACTTTGCGAGGGGGCGATAGTCCTTGTTCTTTATAACACAAGGTGATACATTGTGTAATCCAGCGAGCAATTGTCTCTTTACTTGCCGCCTTACCCCTATTCTGTCCTTGGTAGTGGACCAGTAATTGATCTGTCTTTCTAAAGTCTTTCATCGTATGTAGATACTGTAGAATACATCTCCTTACATCAAGATTAGCAAATGCCTTTCCTTTTTCCGAAGAAGCCTGGGGACAGAAGGATGTAAGCGATATTTTTGATAATGAAATCTAGAAAAAACTTTAGGAAGGAATTCTGGAGAATGCTTTAAAACTATCCTATCCTCAAGAACTATAAGATAAGGATGAGCAATTGAGAGGGCCTGAATTTCCCCCACTCTCTTGGCCGTAGTTATGGCCACCAGGAAAGCTGTTTTCAAAGAGAGACATTTGAGTGATCTAGTCTCTATGGGTTCAAATGGAGTTGTAGTTAACCCCCTCAGCAACTGGTTCAAGTCCCAGGGAGGGACACTAGATCTTACTGTAGGGTGAAGTCTACTAGCCCCCTTAAAGAATCTTTTAATTAAATCTAGCCCCGTTAGTTTAGTTCCCATAAAGGTGCTTAAGGCTGCAGTCTGTACTTTGAGAGTACTAACTCTGAGGCCCTTATTAAGCCCAGCTTGTAGGAATTCTAAAATTACAGCGACATCTGGTGCCATAGAGGGATTCCAGACATGAGCCACAGAAAGGTCTTCCAGGTACGAAGATAAATTTTTGACGTTACCTGCTTCCTGCTGTGCATTAAGGTCTGTATGACCGCTTCAGACAAGCCTCTGTCTCTCAGGATTTGCCGCTCAATCTCCAGGCCGTCAGGTTCAAATGTGGGACGTCCGGATGAATCACTGGCCCCTAATGCAGAAGGTCCGGAATCTTGGGGAGATGCCATAATTGTATTGCGCCAGAGTCTTCAAGGTTGGGAACCATGAACTTCTGGGCCAAAAAGGAGCAATTAGAATTAACTCTGCTCTTTCCTCTAGGAGTTTCGAGAGGACTCGGGGAATGAGCGCAAAGGGCGGGAACGCATACAAAAGAGTCCGAGGCCACTTCGTTGATAGGGCATCCAGGTCGGATGATCTTCCGGAGACAGAGTAGAATTTTCGGGTCTTTTTGTTCTCCTTTGAAGCGAACAGGTCTATGTCCGGATGACCCCATCTCTGGCAGAGGGCATTGATGATTTTTTGGTTGAGACTCCATTCGCCCTCTTTTAGGATTCTCCTGCTCAAAAAGTCTGCCACTTCGTTTTGGACTCCTCTTATGTGGACCGCAGACAAAGATATCACATCTCACTCTGCCCAACTGAAAACCCTTGTTGAGACTAAGGAAAGAGTGCGGCTTCTCGTTCTTCCTGGCTTGTTTAGGTAAACCACCGTAGTCATATTGTCCGACATTATCTTGACATGATTGTCTCTCAGAAATGGTGAGAAGGGCTTAAGGCCTTCCCAGACTGCAGAAAATTCCCTTCTGTTTGATAATGCCTGGGCCACATGTTTGCTCCATAAACCTTGTTTTGTCTGCTGTCCTAGGTGTGCCCCCCAACCTAGACTGCTTGCGTCTGTGGTCAGAAGAAGTTGGTTTTTCTGCCGCCATTCCACACCTCTGGACAGATTTTCTGGAGACATCCACCATTTCAACGATAGTTTTACGGATATCGGAATGGTTAGCAACAAATTCAGGGAAGACTGACTATTGTTCCATTTGCTCAAGAGGAACGATTGAAGCCCCCTTGAGTGTGCTTGTGCCCACTTTACCGCTGGGATTGTGGAAGTTAATAGTCCTAAGACCGTCATGATATTTCTGATCGAAGACTTTTTGTGTCGACAGAAGTGTGATACCTTTATAATCAGATCTTCCTGTTTTTGGAGAGGAAGAAAGGAAGTCATCAATTTTGAATTCAGCAGTATTCCTAGAAATATCCGTTCTTGACTCGGAATTAGGCTGGACTTTTGGTAGTTTACAATCCAACCCAATTCCGACAGGACTTTCAACGTCAGTTGGTGGTCTGAATTTAACTTTTTTGCAGAAGGAGCTGCAATTAATATGTCATCCAGATCGGGGATTATCATTACTTCGGCCCGATGTAGAAAACTCAAAACTTCTGCCATTATTTTTGTGAAGATTCTGGGGGCCAAGCAGAGGTCAAATGGAAGCACCTGAAATTGAAAGTGTCTTATCTCTTCCCCTATCCAGACTGCTAGCCTCAGGAATTTTTGATGCTTTTGGTGAATTTGGATGTGATAATATGCATCCATGACGTCTAGCCTGATCATAAAGCAGTCTTTCTGTAGATTTGTCATGGACTTTATAGTCTCCATTTTGAACCTTTTGTAGTATATTTGTCTGTTGAGATCTTTCAGATTTATAATTGCTCTGTAAGAGCCGTTAGGTTTTCTGATTAGAAAAATTGGTGAGTAAAACCCCTGCTTTTCTTGATCTACTGGAACAGGGCTAATGGCTGCTTTTTCTAGTAACAGAGCAATCTGTGACTCCATGGCTACTTGGTCTTCTCCTGGTCTTTTGCTGACTAAAAATCTGTGGGGGGGTGTAAATTTAGAAATTCTAAGCGGTATCCCTCCTGAATAACCGAAGTAACCCAGGGAGAAGCCTAAATATTTTCCCAGGCCTAAGAAAAATGTTTTAGTCTTCCCCCCACTGGAGATCTGGCGTCATTTTGTTTGCTTTGGATTTTTGTCGAGATTGAAGATGAAGCCCTTGCCCTTATTTTTTGCCGCTTGCCAATTGGTATTTCCCTTCTTCCTTTGGTCAAACCTATTACGTCCTTGCCCACGAAAGTTATTTCTCTCATGAAAATATTTCGACTCGACAGGGAAACCTTGTTTTTTTATCAGACGCTTTTTCTAGAATGTCGTCTAATGCTGAGCCAAACACTATCTCCCTCACATGGCACGGAACAATCTGTTTTTAGATGCTGTATCCCCCGACCAAGTTTTCAGTCACACTGCTCTGCGGAATGCATTTACCAGAGCAACGGACCTACCAGCATCAGCCAAAAAACTGGACGCTTGCTTTAATACGGGGATTGACGCCAGAATATCTTCCCAGGGGGTGCCAGACTCTAGATGCTCCTCCAACTGGGACAATCAGACATTTAGAGTTCTGGCAGTGCAGGTGGCCGCTATGCTGGGTCTGAATGTGGCCGAAGAGGATTCCCAAGCTTTCTTTAGAAACGATTCAAATTTCTACTCCATTGGGTCTTTTAACAACCCGATATCTTCAAACGGTAAAGATGTCTTTTTTGATATCTTAGCTATAAGGGGAATCCACCTTAGGGGCCTTATCCCATACAGCGGACTCATCCTCTGCAAAAGGGTACTTCCTTTTAAACATTTTAGATACTATTTGCCTCTTATCTAACTCCTTCCATTCATTTGAAATAATATTTTTTATATTATTGTGGGCTGGGAAGACTCTTCTATTTTTATCTCCTAAGCCGAAAAATAGTTGGTCCTGGACCGAGAGGGGTCCCTTAGACTCCTCTAAGTTCATAGTCGCTCTTATGTTTTTTAAAAGGGACTTAGTCTCTTATATAGAACAGAGCGGTCAGCCTGCAGTTTCCCCAGCGTCTGATGAACCTGCATCTGAGGAAATCTCCCCCTCATCTGAGTCAGAAACAGTCATGGCTGTCGTTTGAGTCGCAGGCTTGGGTGTAGAAGGACCCGGAAGGGCAGCCGCAATTTTTGCGTCCACAACTGCACCAACTTCTTCCTTTATCATGGATCTCATACTCTCAATCAGAGAGGGAGATTCCTCAGACATCACTTTATTCGTGCAACTCAGACAAAGCCATTTCCTTGCCCCTGCCGGCATACATTTCTTGCACATAGGGCATCTTTTCTTCTGGGAAGGTTGACCACTTGACTTGGCAATCTCCTTGCTTTTTAGGGCATTTGATTTTTTGCCTCCTTATACCACAAATATGAAAGGAGGGACCTTCACCTAGAAAGCACACCCAGTGCAATATAAGAATAACATATCCCTCTGGAGGAGGCTTACTGGGCTGGAAGGCCGGGGAGGATCCGCTTTGCGGCCAGCGTCTTCTGAGGCCACAGACATGATGCCTGGACTGAAAATTGGCACACTGCTCCAAAACATAGAGTCTGTAGCTGTGGCAGCCAAGAGCGCCACCGCTCATTTAAAGTAGCCAGGTTGCATTGGTCACGTGCATGCCCTGCGTGTGACATCATTTCCGACACGACCCAGCTCTCCAAACGTGCATTGCAGCGTGGAACGCAGGAAGGCCGCGATCCTCCCTCCTCCATAACGCTGATCCTCCGACCTCTTAGGGGGACAGCAGAAGCCCGGGGCCGCCAGCATCCGCTGGGCTTACGCCTAGAAGCAGGAGGAACACAAGGTATGCCCCTGATTCCTGCTCCCTGCACCAGCCCTCCAGCTAACCCGGGAAACAAACCAACAGGCTGGGCGAACGCACCGATCTCTTCTTGCTATCTGTAGGGACATGAAACAACTGGAACTAGGTGCCAGAGGAGGCATTTTATTGCATTGTTCTAATTTGTTTCCTGCCCCTAGAGAGGCGGAGTAACCTCCATGTTATGCCGTTGTGGAGGCGGGGGGAAAAGAGGAAATATCTGCTAACAATCATGATTACCATGTCTGTGATTTGAATAGTGTTCTGTGTATCACTGTAATACAGCTCTGGAGGAGGTGAAAAACACAGCTAGAGTACTGATAGAAGGAAGTGGACTGTCTAGTACATGGAAACAAACTAAGCAAGCTCCCTGGAGTACTGGGCTCTGAATGATGATGTAATGGGTGTAGCTATTAGGCTCAGCTGGAGTAGTGGGGGGCATGGAGCAGCACTGCCAGGAGGGGCAGGGGGAGGATACAGAGAAGAGCTGCCTCATCACTGCTGACACTCCCACAACCAGGAAGCACAGAAGCAGAAAATGCAGGCTGCATGGCAGACATGAGAAAAGCACAGCTTGATCAAAACATGTTTCAAGGTACTCAGCTTTAGTCTGTCATATTAGCAGCTATTGTAGTGAGTTCTTACATTTTTATAGATCTGGATAACCACTTTAATGAATACCAATTGAAATGATTATTTTTAGCTCAAAATAAGCACAATGCAATAATAAAAAAGTTGATAAGTGGATAAGTTGTCCAGTAACCACAACCTCATCATCAAACCTGCTGTTAAGTGTGGTGCAGTTGAGTCATGGACTCTGAAAAATATATACAGAAAGCAATGGCACAGTTAGATGATAATCAGACATATCGTAGGCTAAATGATGTCCCGCATTGGGATTTTGAATGAAAAATCAATAGTAGTTTATCTGATGGTTTGCAGGAAGGGATTATTGACAAGTACATACCTTTCAGAGTTTTTATTTTAAAAAAGATTTTCTGCTAAAATTACAAGATATTACTCTTAACATTGATGCCAACATCTTTTGACATTGATAATCTACACACATCAATTAGTCGCTTCAGATGAATTGAGGCAGTTACTCAGGCTTTGTCAAATTCTGATTATTCTCCCAAGATATGTGAATTCATTGTTTCCTTGTTGAATATGAAATTGACATTAACTACTCCATATTTAACAACATCTTTAACCTTCAATTACGTGACCGCCAATGTGGCGCCCCCATATGCAAACATTTTTATGGTGGACATGAAGGATAGGCTCATATATGTGTCATACCACTTCAGCCGTGTGCTGGGGTGGTGGCTATACATAATGATATTTTCCTCAGTTGGGTTGGTAGAAGCTGAACTGTTACAGTTTCAGGAGTTCCTCAATGATATTGATACAGATATCAAATGCACATTTTCCAATTTCAAAGGGCGTATTACATACTGACCTATACTTTAACCCCTTCAGGACCCTGTCATTTTTCACCTTAAGGACCAGGCCATTTTTAGCAAATCTGATGTGTCACTTTATGTGGTGATAACTTTAAAATGCTTTCACTCATCCAGGCCATTCTGAGATTGTTTTCTTGTCACATATTGTACTTCATGACAGTGGCAAATTTCAGTCAAAATATTTCATTTTTATTAATTTGCAAATTTCAATTTTTCTACTTTTAAAATACATAGTAATACCTCCAAAAATAGTTATTACATTCCCCATATGTCTACTTCATGTTTGAATCATTTTGAAAATGACTTTTTGGGGATGTTAGAAAGCTTAGAAGTTTAGAAGCAAATCTTGAAATTTTTCAGAAAATTTCCAAAACCCACTTTTTAAGGACTAGTTCAGGTCTAAAGTCACTTTGTTAGGCTTACATAATAGAAACCACCCAAAAATGACCCCATTTTAGAAACTACACCCCTCAAGGTATTCAAAACTGATTTTAAAAACATTGTTAACCCTTTAGGTGTTCCACAAGAATTTCACTTTTCTGGCAGATTTTCCATTTGAATCCATTTTTTCAGGTAACAAAGCAAGGGTTAACTGCCAAACAAACCTCAATCTTTATTACCCTGATTCTGTTGTTTACAGAAACACCCTACATGTGGTGGTAAACTGCTGTACAGGCACATTGCAGGGCGCAGAAGAAAGTAACGCCATATGGTTTTTGGAGGGCAGAGTTCACTGGGAAAATTTTAAGTTGTCATGTCACACATGCCAACTTAACGTCACTGCAGCGCGGGGACCTGATGGAGAAGCGGAGGGCACCGGTACCCTCGGCACCGGTACCCTTTGACCACGGCATACAAGGGGTTAATACGCCCTCATCGGTGTTTTTGCCAATGCGGGTGTATACAGCAGGTCTCCGGCCATTTGCGACAGCGAGACCCCTGTCACTGATCGGGCGGCCGCAGCTCCTGCACCCGCCCGATCAGCATGCCTTACATGTACGGAGCTGGTCCTTAAAGAGGACCTTTCACCACTCCTGACATGCCTGTTTTAATAGCTTCATGCATTCCCCATGTAATAAGAATTCTGGAACATCTATTATTATGGCTCTATGTTGTGCCATTCCTTTATTATTTGCACTAGAAGTTACAGATGCGTCCACTCTTAACTTATCTCCAAACTGAGAATTAAATAGTGGAAAGAGCAGGGTCCTTCCAGCAGCACAGAGGATTTCAGGAGAGTAGTGTGCTGATCTTGAGGAGGTGACAGACTGAGAATTAAATAGTGGAAAGAGCAGGGTCCTCCCAGCAGCACAGAGGATTTCAGGAGAGGTGTGTGCTGATCTTGAGGAGGTGACAGACTGAGAATTAAATAGTGGAAAGAGCAGGGTCCTCCCAGCAGCACAGAGGATTTCAGGAGAGGTGTGTGCTGATCTTGAGGAGGTGACAGACTGAGAATTAAATAGTGGAAAGAGCAGGGTCCTCCCAGCAGCACAGAGGATTTCAGGAGAGGTGTGTGCTGATCTTGTGGCAGACACAGGCTGAGAGTTACATAGTGGGAGGAGCAGGGTCCCAGCAGCACAGAGGATTTAAGGAGAAAAGTGTTCTGATCTTGTGGAGGTCATAGAATGAGAGTTACATAATGGAAAGAGCAGGGTCCCAGCAGCACAGAGGATTTCAGGAGAGGAGTGTGCTGATCTTGTGGAGGTCACAGGCTGAGACCTACATAGTGGGAGGAGCAGGGTCCCAGCAGCACAGAGGATTTCAGCAGAGAAGTGTGCTGATCGTGTGGAGGTCACAGAATGAGAGTTATGGTACATAGTGGAAGGAGCAGGTCCCAGCAGCACAGAGGATTTCAGCAGAGAAGTGTGCTGATCGTGTGGAGGTCACAGGCTGAGAATTAAATAGTGGAAAGAGCAGGCTCCTCCCAGCAGCACAGAGGATTTCAGGAGAGGAGTGCTCTGATCTTGTGGCGGACACAGGCTGAGAGTAACATAGTGGGAGGAGCAGGGTCCCAGCAGCACAGAGGATTTCAGGAGAAAAGTGTTCTGATCTTGTGGAGGTCAGAGAATGAGAGTTACATAGTGGAAAGAGCAGGGTCCACCCAGCAGCACAGAGGATTTCAGGACAGGAGTGTGCTGATCTTGTGGAGGACATAGGCTGAGAGTTACATAGTGGGAGGAGCAGGGTCCTCCCAGCAGCACAGAGGATTTCAGGAGAGAAGTGTGCTGATCTTGTTGAGGTCACAGGATGAGAGTTACATAGTGGAAGGAGCAGGGTCCTCCCAGCAGCACAGAGGATTTCAGGAGAGGAGTGTGCTGATCTTGTGGAGGTAACAGAATGAGAGTTATGGATCATGCATAAGGCACTTGAATGGGTCCGCAATCCCAGAGATACAGTGCGGTGTAGAAGGGAGGCATGGATCAGAAGGCTATGGAAGCACTACAGAGTGCTTCCTTGGTGTTTCTGTCCGTTCCTCTGCACCACAAAAAAAATAAATATAGCACGTTTTATTTTTTTTTATGTGTGGACGAATCACGGACCCATTCAAGTTGAAAGGGTCTCGATCCATCCTGCCCACTGCACAGATGTTGCCTGTGCATTGGGGACCGCAGTCATTGGGGACTGTGTCGTGCACAACTGCTGTGTGCACGAGCCCTTACATAGTGGAAGGACCAGGGTCCTCCCAGCAGCACAAGGTATTTTGGGAAAGGAGTGTGCTGATCTTGTGGGGGTCAGAGGATGAGAGTTATTGGGATGCTCAGGGTCCCTGCAGCACTGAGTATTTCAGGAGAGGAGTGTGCTGAGCTGTGTATATAATCTTACCATGTGTGATACTGTCTGCTGAGCTACGTATCTAATCCTACCTTGTGTGATACTGTCTATGAAGTTATTGTATGTATCTGTGTAGAGTGTGATACAGATAAGGAGCTCTCCTTTGTGTACACACACTCCTGCAGCCACTGCTGAGATAAGAGAGGTGGGGGAGGTGCTGCTGTATTTTAGTTTACATCACCCTTTTTAACAGAAGAGAGTTCTCTGTCCAGATGTGATGTGTGTTGTAAATATTTATTTCTATAGCTCCACCATATTCCTCAGCACTTTACAATTCAGAGGGTTCATGTACAAAACAAAAGATATCACAAAATTACCGTCTAATATACAACTGAACCACTAGGAATGAGGCCCCTGCTCACAAGAGCAAGTAGGGGTGACATAAAAAAAGGGGTGAATGTGTCACCTCCAGACTGACTCCTGGCCATTCTTTTCAATGTTATCTATTCATCATCGTCACTTATCTCTGTATTCAGGAAACTCGTAGCATTGTCTGTATTGTGCGTGTTTGATGCAGCTCTCGCCCCATAGAAATGAATGGGGCTTGCAAGAAAAATGGACGGCATCAGGATACGCATACATATCTAATCCTAATTCACACATACGTGGATCCGTGAAAACCCGTCCTGCTGAGTGTATGAGCGCACGGCGTCATTGGTTACTATGATGAAATGCGCTTTCTGTTGCTGCTGTAGCGCATACGAGTGTATTACTATGCAGCGGCCGAGGTCTATGAAAATCCACGTATGTGTGAATTAGGATTAGATATGTATGAGTATCCAGATGCCGTTCATTTTTCTTGCAAGCGCCATTCACTTCTATAGGGCGAGACCTGCACAATACAGACAATGCTACAAGTTTCCTGAACGCAGAGATAAGTGGTTCAGTTGTATATTAGCTGGAAACTTTATGATATCTTTTGTTGTTGACAGACCGCAATTTGCGGTCCCCAATGCACGAGCAACATCCGTTCGGTGGGCGGGAGGAATCAAGACCCTTTTAATTTGAATGAGTCCATGATCCGTCCGCACCGCAAAAAAATAGAACAAGTTCCATTTTTTGCGGTGCGAAGGAACGGACAGAAACACCAGGGAAGCACTCCGTAGTGCTACCGTGACCTTCCGATCCGTGCCTCCGTTCTGCACCACATCTTCAGAATTGCAGACCCATTCAAGTGAATGGGTCCATGATCCGTGATGCGAGGTGCACATAGCCGATGCCTATGTATTGCGGACACACATGTGGGCCACGGCCTTGTGCATGAGCCCTATCATCTTCTGACCTCCACAAAATCAGCACACTCCTCTCCTGAAATCCTCTGTGCTGCTGGGAGGACCCTGCTCCTTCCACTATGTAACTCTCATCCTGTGACCTCCACAAGATCAGCACACTTCTCTCCTAAAATCCTCTGTGCTGCTGGGAGGACCCTGCTCCTTCCACTATGTAACTCTCACCCTGTGACCTCCACAAGATCAGCACACTCCTCTCCTGAAATCCTCTGTGCTGCTGGGAGGACCCTGCTCTTTCCACTGTGTAACCCTCACCCTGTGACCTCCAAAAGATTAGCACAGTCCTCTCCTGAAATCCGCTGTGCTGCTAGGAGGACCCTGCTCTTTCCACTGTGTAACTCTCAGCCTGTGACCTCCCCAAGATCAGCACACTCCCCTCCTGAAATCCTCTGTGCTGCTGGGACTCTGCTCCTTCCACTTTGTAACTCTCACCCTTTGACCTCCTCAAGATCAGCACACTCCTCTCCTGAAATCCTCTGTGCTGCTGGGACTCTGCTCCTTCCACTTTGTAACTCTTATGCTGTGACCTCCACAGGATCAGCTCCCTCTTCTCCTAAAATCCTCTGTGCTGCTGGGAGGACCCTGCTCTTTCCACTATGCGATTCTCACCATGTGACCTCCACAAGATCAGCACACTCCTTGCCTGAAATCCTCTGTGCTGCTGGGGACCCTGCTTCTTCCACTGTGTAACTCTCACCTTGTGACTACCACAAGATCAGCACAGTCCTCTCCGAAATCCTCTGTGCTGCTGGGAGGACCCTGCGCTTTTCACTGTGTAACTCTCGCCCTGTGACCTCCACAGGATCAGCACACTCCTCTCCTGAAATCCTTTGTGCTGCTGGGAGGACCCTGCTTTTTCCACTGTGTAAGGCTTCTTTCCCATGACAGTATATTTTGCGGGTTCTGATCCGCATTTTTTGCTGATAAAATGCGGACCCATTCATTTCTATGGGTCCGCAAAAAATACTGACAGCACACTGTGTTCTGTCCGCATCCGTATGTCCCTTCCGTAGCCCACAAAAAAAAAATAGAACATGTCCTATTCTTGTCCGTTTTGCGGACAAGGATAGGCATTGTTACAATGGATATGCAAAAAAAAACAGATGCCAAACGGACGTCATCCGTTTTTTTTTTTTTTTGGATCTGCAATTTGCTGACCGCAAAACATAACGGTCATGTGAAAGAAGCCTAACTCTCACGCTGTGACCTCCACAGGATCAACACACTCCTCTCCAGAAATACTCTGTGCTGCTGGGGACACTGCTCTTTCCACTATGTTACTTTCACCCTATGTCCTCCACAAGATCAGCACAGTCCTCTCCTTAAATCCTCTGTGCAGCTGGGAGGACCCAGCTCTTTCCGCTGTGTAAAGCCTCATTCACACGTCCGTGTCCGTGCTCAAATCCGTGAGCAGGTGGTCAGTGAGGCATCCGTGAAGCTGTCCGAGAAGGATCCATGTTGGGTCTATGGGTCCGTGTTTTGCCGTCCGTGTTGCATCCGTGTTTCACTGACACTGAACAGCTGAAAAATAATTTTCAAAGCATCTCTTCTTAATGATCCGTGAAACATGGATGCAACACAGATGACATCCATGAGGGATCCGTGGTTTTCATGGACCCATAGACTATAATGGGTGTGAGGGATCCGGGAACACGGATCAATATAGGACATGCATCTGTGCTAAAAAAACAGAACCATGGACCGTGATGAAACACTGATGTCTGAACACACACATTTAAATGAATGGGGACGTGTGCTGTCCGTGGAGAACACGTACAGGACACGTCCATGAAACACTGACGTGTGAATGAGGCTTAAGGCTGCATGCACAAGACGTGAAAAACGGACGTATAATGTACATTTTTTTAACGGCCAGCAAATGGCCATTTTAAGACCAATGTTAATCTATGGAGTTATTCACACGGCAGTTTTTTTGACTGTCAGTGAAAAATGGACGTAAAAAAATAGAACATGTTCTATCTTGTCCGTTTTTCACTGACAGACTGCACCCATACAATTGAATGGGTCCATTTTTAACGTCCGTTTTGACTGTCAGTGAAGATGTGCAGTGCAGTATCACGTATGATAGGATTAGATACACAGCTCAGCAGACAGTATCACACATGGCAGAATTAGATACGTTGGCTCAGCAGACAGTATCATACATGTTAGGATTAGGTACACAGGCAACCCGGCCAAATTTCACTGTTGTAATTAAGTTCAGGTATTAGCTAGTAACACAATGCTCCACCTGGTGTCTGAATGTTGTATAGCTTGTAACACCACGCGCTACCTGGTGTCTGAACGCTGTACTGCAATTTATCTAAATTAGATATAACGTCAGTTCGCGACACACATCTCAGGACATGTTGAGATAAGTGATCAGTTAAGTGTGGACACATCTGTATGAATGAATTGCTATTTGTCTCCAGTAAGGGAACAGAGGGGAGGTTACCAGTTGGGGGTGTGTATCTGCACAGTCTGAACATGGCAGCACTGATTGGCTAGAGTCAGTCTGTGCAGGGACACACCCCCAACTGGTCACCTCCCCTCTGTTCCTTTACTAAAGGCAAATAGAAATTCATTCATAACTTCTAGCACAAATAATAAAGGAATGGCACAACATACAGACATAAGAATAAATGTTCCAGAATTATTACATGGGGAATGCATGAAGCTATTAAAACAGGCATGTCAGGAGTGGTGAAAGGTCCTCGTTAAGTCACGGCAACCAGCGCAGTACATGTACGGCGTGAGTGCTTAAGGGGTTAAGGACACTGATAAAAACACATTATTATTAAGTTTTGACAGTTTACTCCAAGGAAAGAGTCAATGCCATACAGCCAGGTGTTGAGGGTGAAAAAAAATGTTGATAAGGAGCATAAATATGAGGTGGCCCTTAATGATGCGTTCCAATTTTTGGGGTTAGGCGGTATCCCCTTTCTATTGTTGACAATTCTAATAAGAAGGTTCAGTTCATGACTAGGGGCAAAGGGGTTAATTTACTTTCCAGACATAAGCCTATATTAGCAAGGAAACTGGCTTACATTTAGACTGGTCCAGGATACGTCAAAGTTATGTAGAGGCCTGTGTCTCTTTATATCTTTGGCGGATTCACCGTCAGCTATAGGGGTTATTAAGAACGAGGTCTAAACACGATGTTAATAAATGATCCCCAAAATACTCAAACCTATACCCAGACAGAAAGTTGCAATCAGATTCCCTTTCATTTCCACTTTCTCTGTCTCAAACTTTTATGTATCTAGGATTATACACTAGCATGTGATTAGGGCTGGTTTGGGTCATATTGATGTCTTTAAACATAATCCACTTACTGTATGTCATATAGGCGGAATTACAATTTTCATGACTGCTTAGTGAAAGCAGATTTGAGCACCTTGAAGGGTGGACAAACATTTTCTCAAACATGTTTAAGATGTGTCAATTGTTCTTTTATGTGCAAGGTTCCAGTATTCAGATATACAGGGGCGTATCTAGAGTGGAAGCAGGGGAAGTGGCTGCTACAGGGCCCAAACTCAGAAGGGGCCCACCTAAAAGGACAATTAAAAGATTTTATTGTCAGAACCCCCAAAAGTCTTTTACAATGACATAATATACAGTATATAAGTTTAGGAAATGGATGGAGCGGCAGACAGGCCTGGTCTGAGAGAGTCATCTTGACTAGCCCAAAGGGGGTTGCAAAGAAGCTGGTGGTGGACGCGGGGGCATTTAAAATTTTGCTGTAAAGGTCAGTCTTTATACTCCAATGCAAAGACTATTGTACAGGAATGGACTTCTCATTAAACATTGACATTAGGTATGTGCGAATTTCATATTTTGAAGTTCGTTTTCGGTTCGGGTTGTGGTATAAGCTGAATTGCGTTATGGATTCAGTTACCATGGACCATGACGGACAATACTTAATATACGCAATATATTCAAAACTGACGTCTGTCACCGCACACCCTACAACAAAGTGCATATCATAATAGATATCAAAGTCATATAAATTAATAATAATAAATTACATCCTGCCTTTTATTTAGACCAGTCGGGGCTGTGGTTTCCAACTTAAAAATCCAGTATGTTTCCCTGGCCAAAAGTTTTCTCCTGTGGTCTCCGCCTCTAAATGGTCTAGACACCCTTTCAATTCCACTAAAAGTAAAGGAGGATAAATCTCTCTTTTGGACATCGGTTAAGTTCTTAGACACAGCAGAAATACTCAAAGCCCTCTAATTATTAACATTAGAAAGATGTTTCTGTATCATTGTTCTCAGGGTGTTTGGGGTGCAACCTACATACTGCAGTTTACACAAACTTCAGTTCACAAGGTACACCACAAATTTAGTATTGCAATTAATATAGGAGGATATTTTGTACAGTAGGTTTTATTGGTGTTGAAAGAATTTTCGCAAAATCGCAACAGCGGCATATGTTATGACCGCATTTAAAAAAAACCTTTTTTGTCTAACCATGTATAACGAGGTTCGTCAGAAAAAAAACTAACTAGGCGAAAGTAAAGAACCAGCACAGGTATGTTACAATATTGTTTCACCCAGGCTCTTGCTATGGCTGTCTACCTTCAAAATCAACCACACCATCAACCCTCAGACCCTTCTCTCCACATCAGTCCCTCTCTCCTTCCCTTACCCTTGTTCAGTTCGCATACACTTTATACCTTCATACATCACCATAAAATATCTTCCTCCACGGTGCAGCATAAAAAAAACACAAATATAAATCTTTCAACCACTTGCTGTCTCTTTCTGTTCTCCTGCTACTAGCTGCAGGGGATATTTCACCGAATCCTGGCCCTCCCTCTGTTGCTAACTTCAGCTTCTTCTCTGCCACACACAGAAACCCCAAAAATCCTATTAATGTTCACTGCACATACTCTCCAGTCTCTAAACTAAGCAATCTGGAACGCAGCACGGTGGAGGAGTAGGCACACTACTTTCTCCACAGTGCACGTTACAGGTCATTCCCCCTGTACCCTCTCTCACATTCACCTCTTTTGATGTTCACACCATCCAACTCTACCATCCATTCCCCCTGAGAGTTGCAATTGTCTATCGTCCCCCAGGCTCCCCTACCAATTCCTGGATCACTTGCAGTTTGGCTTACTCACTTTCCACCTTCTGAATCACCAACTCTTATTATGGGTAATTTTAATATCCCCATTGATGATCCTATCTCCCCATTAGCCTCTCACTTTCTTTCTTAAACCTACAATTAGCTCTTACCCCAATCTCTTCCCTCTCCTGTCCACACCTGGCTGCCAATCATTACAATAACACCCTCAAAACCACCCTAGATGAAGTGGCTCCAACATCAATCCGACCCTCCCAACACAGAATATGGCAACCCTGACACACATCTGAAACATGTTTTAACCAGCGCTGCTCCAGATTATGGAGAAAATTGCGAATATCAGCAGACTTTCTCCATTATAAATTTATGCTCAAAACATACAATTCGGCTCTCAACGTTGCGAAACAAAAGTACTTTAACTTTCTCATCTCCTCACTCTAAAATAACCCAAAATGACTGACACTGTTCATTCCCTTCTAAGCCCTAAAATTCCAGAACCTGTCACAGACCTCTGCGCTAATGGCATGGCCACCTACTTAAGAGACAAGATTGGCAGTATCTGGCAGGAAATAATTTCCCAGTCCCCAAATAATTTGAATCCTTCTCCCTTCCATTACTCCACATGATCTCTCTCCTCTTTTGACCCTATAACAGAAGAAAAAGTCTCCAGAATTCTCTCTTCTTCTTGACCCACGACCTGTAGCAGTGATCCTATTCCATCACACCTCCTCGAGTCCCTTTCTCCGGCTGTCGGTACTCACCTAACTATAATTTTTGACCTCTCTCTTCTGGTATCTTTTCCTCCTCTTTCAAACACTCTGTTATTACCCCACTATTTAAAAAAATCTCTTGACCCGACCTGTGCTGCTAACCACCGACCTGTTTCTAACCTCCACTTCATTTCTAAACTCCTTGAACGTCTTTTCTATTCTCGCTTAATAAGCTATCTCTCTGCAAACTCTCTTCTTGACCACTTACAATCTGCCTTTCATCCTCTTCACTCTACAGAAACTGCCCTTACTAAAGTGTCTAACAGCAAAAAAAAATTGTGATTATTCTCTACTGATTCTTCTGGATCTCCCTGCAGCGTTTTATACCGTAGACCATAAACTCCTCCTCACCATGCTCCACTCAATTGGCCTTAAGGACACTGCTCTCCCTTTGTTCTCTTCCTATCTCTCTGGCCACTCCGTTAGTGTATCATTCACAGTCTCGTTTTCTTCTCCTTTTCCTCTTAATGTTGGTGTTCCTCAGGGCTCAGTACTAGGTCCTCTACTCTTCTCCCACTATACAGCCCCATTGGTCAGACTATCAGTAGATTTGGCTTTCGGTAATATTTTATGCTGACGACACCCAACTGTACACCTCATCCCCTGACATCACCCCTTTTTTTATTCCAAAACACCAGTAATTGTCTGGCAGCTGTCTCTAACATCATGTACCCTCTGTATCTAAAACTGAACCTTTCAAAAACAACTTCTTGTCTTCCCCCATCTATTAATCCACCTAAACTCCTGTGCAACATGCCTGCTGTCTTGGGGCCACATTTGACTCTGATCTTTCCTTTGTTCCCCATATTCAATCACTTACACGCTCTTTTCTTACGCCCTTTTCTTATGGTGGAAACGGCAAAAACTCTTGTTGTTGCTTTGATGTATTCTCATCTTGACTACTGCAACGCATTACTAATCGGTCTCTCTCTCGCTAACTCTCCCCCCTTCAGTCTGTCCTAAATGCTGCAGCCAGGCTCATCTATCCAACCAACCGCTACACTGATGCTACTAGTATGTGCCAGTCACTTCACTACAGAATACAGTTCAAACTTCACACCCTCACCCACAAAGCTCTCCACAGCGCTGCACCTTTATACATCTCCTCCCTCATCTCAGTCTACCACCCGACTCGTGCTTTCCATTCTGTTAGTGACCTAAGATTAATATCCTCAATTTGCACCTCTCACTCCCGTCTTTAAGACTTTTCTTGAGCTGCACCTACTGGAATACTCTGCCCCGGAATATTAGGTCAATTCACAACTTCTCCACCTTCAAACGTGCCTTAAAAACACATCTTTTCAAGCAGGCTTATCAAGCTACCTAAAATGATTTTTCCCCAACTAAATCTCTCTCCCACCAACTCCCCTGGCCTGAACTCAATCCTCTAACAGTCCCAAATTTAAAGCAAATCAGCCGGCACCACTTCTTTCAGTTCAATAATTGCTTGAATCCTACTTATCACAATCAACTACCTTATGTGTCAACCCATTTCCTCAGATTGTAAACTCTTGCGAGCAGGGCCCTGACTCCTAGTGTTTCAGTTGTATATTAGCCAGTTACTTTTGTTTTGTACATTAACCCTATGAATTTGTAAAGCGTTGGGGAATATGGTGGCACTATATAAATATTATTATTATTAGGTGCCTTCTTTGCAACACAATTAATACCCTCCTGCAAAACTCTTGAAAACATTTCATCCTGATGTATTATTGGAATGTACTCCCCGATACAAAGTCCAATCAGGATACTCCCTAGCCCTGAAGCGGCTAGAGACCGTTCACATTCCCTATTGAAAGCCACATCATCTGAGCTCAGTGGTAAATACGGTATGCTTCTGATAAAGAGAGAAATGAATTATTAACCCCTAATCCTGCTAGGTCAGAATTAAACCATCAAAAAAAAAAAAAGAAAAAAATCAAGAATATTAAATTTTCTACAACATATAGTCTTGAATACAGACAGGTTGCAGATATTATCAATAGGTACATTCCAATATTACATCAGGATGAAATGTTTTTAAGAGTTTTGAATGAGGGTGTTAATTGTGTTGCAAAGAAGGCACCTACTATTGGTTCTTTCCTTTCACCTGGTTTGTTTGTTTCTAACAAACCTCGTTATACATAGTTAGACACAAAAGTTTTTTTTAAATGCAATGCAGTCATAACATATACTGATGTTGCGACTTTGCAAAAATTTAAAATACCTTTTCCTCTTTAAACAACAATAACACCTATAAAATATCCTCCCATATTAATTGTAATGCCACTTTGTGGTGTACCTTGTGAACTGCAGTTTGTGTAAACTGCAGTACGTAGGTTGCACCACAAATACTCTGAAGACAAGGATTCAGAAACATACTAGATTTTTATGTTGGAAACCACAGCCCCGACTGGTCTAAAAAAAAAACAGGATGTAATTTATTATTATTAATTTAATTTATATGGTTTGGATATCTATTATGATATATCATGCACTTTGTTGTAGGGTGTGCGGTGACAGACATCATTTTTTATATATGTTGCATATATTAAAGAAGAACTCCTGCAAAAAATTTTATTCTCTGACCTGTTAGAAAGGTGAATGATATAATCTATAGTGAATGTCATCTTATCAGAGAATGTAATTGTGAGTAATTGTCACGCTACGGTGTGGGAGGGGAAACTCCACACCGAGCATACACCGATACACTACAGTGAGATGAAGACCGATTAGCAGGCAAGAAGCCAGTGGCAAGGAAAACCACTGAACCAAGTGCACCGGAAACACCAGGAACCAAATCCAGAGGGCAGAAACCCAGTGAGCCCCGTTCTTCACAGAGCCCCAGATGGTAGGGATGCACTTATCCAGAACTCACTGGCTGCACCTCCAGGAAGGTCCCGGACTCCCCCTCTCCCTTAACTCCGGAGGGAGGCATAACAGGGAAAAGGGAAAACACGCAAAGTGACTTAATATGTCATCGAGGTCTTCCCGAGGTCCTCTCATCCCCTTCCCTTATTCCTGTTGTGTGGTTTATGTACGGGTGGGTGTTTGGTCTGTGACTGCCATGTGTCTTCTGACATGGAGTCCAGACATTCCCTGTATGTATGTGCCTTCGGTGAGAGGGCTCCAGGGTTCCCCGGAGGGGGAACAGCGATACTGTGAGTGGTTGCCGGTGAGCTGGTTCCTGGGTGTGTTGTGTGTACAGAGTCCTGTTAGGTGTTCGGGTTCCAGTACATGTGCCTGGGCTCCAGTCTTTGGTGTATGGACTGCTGGTGCTTCTATCAGCAGTATCAGCAGGTAAGTTGCCAGGTGCACCGGGACCTTCCTGGAGGTGCAGCCAGTGAGTTCTGGATAAGTGCATCCCTACCATCTGGGGCTCTGTGAAGAACGGGGCTCACTGGGTTTCTGCCCTCTGGATTTGGTTCCTGGTGTTTCCGGTGCACTTGGTTCAGTGGTTTTCCTTGCCACTGGCTTCTTGCCTGCTAATCGGTCTTCATCTCACTGTAGTGTATCGGTGTATGCTCGGTGTGGAGTTTCCCCTCCCACACCGTAGCGTGACAGTATGACATATTAAGTGGCCACAAGGACTGGGCAGATGGAATCCCAGGAAAGGTGCATAGCTTCAGCACCAACGGAGGCTGGAGCACAACTAACCCACCAGGCTAGCAACAACAGAATAAAAGCACCTAGTGACCACACCCAGGTCAATATGTTAACCCCATGAGAACCAGACAGGGAAGGAGGGAAGTATGCAATAAGGGAACATACCAGCCACCAAAACTACACGTTGCCCCTGGCAACCACGGCCTACTACCGCAGCCAGAATGCCAGGACACAAACATGAGCAATATGGAAGCCGTGTCACGGAGAACAACCGAGACTCCACCAATTTACACGTTGCCCCTGGCAACCAGCATACAACCAAATCCGGAATACCAGGGCACAAACATGAGCAACATGGAACACGTGTCACGATAACCACACGGTACGTGACAGTAATAACCTCTCTTCTTATTGTAGCTGGGTCATGCAACCAACTCCATGACCTCCAACTGACCCAGGACAGGAAGCCAGTTACTTCTCTATTCATTCCTATGAGACTGAAAGTGAGGCTCCCATAGGAATGCATAGAGAATTAGACTTCCTGTCCACACAAGTCTCCGTGTCAGCTGGTGAGTCTAATTTCTAGTCACATGACACAGATAAGAAACTTCAGGATTATATAATTAAAAAATACAGACACTGGTAAGAAAATGACATTCACTACAGATTACATCATGTACCTTTCTAGCAGGACATGGAATAAAATTTTTTGCGGGAGTTCTTCTTTAAGTATTGTGCTTTTATTTTAGGCTTCCTCCCCTCCTCCCCCCTTTCTGAACAATTAGTCATGAACCTGTGTAGGCCTAATGATACTCACCTGATCATGTATGTGTTGGTTTACTATTGGCAACCTCATTTTCCAAACATGTATTTTACCTGTTACTTTGTGTGAGATTTTATTATTTTGACAAAGTGCTAGTGTTGCCTGAAACGCATCAAGTAAACTCAGTCTTTTTTAAATGTATGTGTACATTCTAATAAAGTCTACAGTTCAGAGAACGGCAGTGCTGGATCCCTGTTTTCCATTTTGGGAGTCTTCGCTCACTGTGACACGCCACACCTATTGACACACAATTTAATCCTGGGTTGGAGCTGGTAAGGGAGTTTTCCGTACATTTATGTCAGTTTTGTGGCCTTAAAAAGTTGCAAGTTATAAAGATTGCATAACTTTTGCGACATTTGGTGTTCCTCTACCATTTTCAAAGTCTATGTTTAAGAATTAAAAGTGAAATTAGACCTGGATTATGGCTTGTTTACTATGTGAAACTTTTGCAAAAGTCGAAAAAAGTCGCAACCTACTGGTGTACTTTTACACATATAAGTGTTATACCACATTGCACTCAAGGCAGGGGCGTTGCTAGGCTAAACATTCTGGGCCTGGGCCCCTAATGTTTCCTCCCAGGCCCCAAATGTCCTGCCTGCCAGCTAGATACAATTGAATTGCCGTCCTCAGGACGGCAATACAATTGAATCTAAAGCACTGCAAGAGGTGAAGGACCTGTGGTGACATCACAGGTCATGTGACCAGTGCAATAGCTGAGAAGGCCCTGGGATGATGACACTGGTCACATGTAATCACCCCTTAAAAATTCCTTGGGTGGTATACTTTACAAAATGTGGTCACTTTTGGGGGCTTTTCACTGTGGGGGTTCCTCAGGGTCTCTTCAAATGCAACATGGTGCCCAAAAACTATTCCAACAAAATCTGCCCTCCAAAAAACATATGGCACTCCTTGCTTTCGGTGCCCTGCCGTGTGCCCATACAGCAGTATACAACCAGATATGGGGAGGTTTTGCAAACTGCAAAATCAGGGTAATACATATTGAGGTTTGTTTTGTTGTTAACCCTTGATGTGTTCCAGGAAAAAAATTGGATTAAAATGCAAAATCTGCAAAAAAAATTGAAATTTCACATCTATTTTACTTTAATTCCTGTGGAATACTTAAAGGGTTAACAACATTTCTAAAACCAGTTTTGAATAGTTTGAGGGATGTCATTTCTAAAATGGCGTTATTTATGGGTTGGTTCTATTATGTAAGCCCCACAAAGTGACTTCAGAACTGAACTGGTCCTTTAAAAAGTTGACTTTGGAAATTTTCTTAAAAATTTCACAAATTGCTTCTAAAATCTAACGTCCTAAAAAAAGTTAAATTACATTACCGAAATGATGCCAACATAAAGTATACATATTGAGAATGTTAAATAATGAGTATTTTATGAGGTATCACTATCTGTCTTAAAAGCAGAGAGATTCAAATGTAAAAAACAGTAAATTTTTTCAAATTTTTGTTTAACCCTTTGAACCCCCGGGCCAGTTTTCTCCTTCCTGCCCAGGCCATTTTTTGCAAATCTGACATGTGTCACTTTATGTGGTAATAACTTTGGAACACTTTAACTTATCCAAGCCATTCTGAAAGATTTCTCGTGACACATTGTACTTCATGAGAATGGTAAATTTGAGTCAATATATTTTTCCTTTATATTTTAAAAAATCCCAAATTTACAAAAAAATTAGAAAAATTCTCAATTTACTAAATTTGAATTTCTCTACTTTTAAGACAGATAGTGATACCTCATAAAATAGTTATCAGTAATCATTCCACATATGTCTACTTTATGTTGGCATCATTTTATAAATGTCATTTTACTTTTTTAGGGCGTTAGAAAGCTTAGCAGTTTAGAAGCCATTTTTTCAAATTTTCAACAAAATTTCCAAAACCATTTAAGCACCCTTCAGATATAAAGTGATTTTGAGGGGCTTACGTAATGGAAACCACCCATAAATGACCCAAATTTAGAAACTACACCCCTCAAATTATTTAAAACTGACATTACAAACTTTGTTAACCCTTTAGGTGTTCTACAAGAATTAAAGGAAAATGGAAGCGGAATTTCAAAATTTCATTTTAATGCAGAATTATGTTAATCAATTTTTTCTTGCAACACAGCAAGTGTTAACAGCAAACTAAACCTCAATATACATTACTCTGATTCTGCAATTTACAGAAATACCCCATATGAGGTGGTAAACTGCTCTATGGGCACGTGGCAGTGGTCAGAAGGAAAGGAGCGCCATACAGATTTTGGAGGTAGATTTTGCTAGAATGGTTTTTAGGCACCATTTTGTAATTAAGAGACCCTGACCTGGAGCGGAAACCCTCAAAAAGTGACCCCATTTTGGAAACTACACCCTTCAAAGAATATATTAAGGGGGTACTGACCACTTTGACCCCCTAAGTGTTTTGCAGAATTTGGAAACACTTGGCTGTGAAAATGAAAAGTTTAATTTCTTCCAGTAAAATGTTGCTTTAGCCCCAAATTTTTCATTTTCACAAGGGGTAATATGAGAAAAAGCACCTAATAATTTCTTACCCATATTCTCCTGAATACGGCAACACCCCATATGTGGTGGTAAACTGCTGTGGGGGCACATGGCAAGACATATGGATTTTGCAGCACAGATTTTGATGTATTGGTTTGCGGGTGCCTTTGGTTTTTATTTTTTGAGTTATTGTCTAATGTGGGGTCTTATTTTTTGCGGGATGAGGTGACCGTATCATTAGTACCATTTTGGGGTAAATATGCCTTTTTGATCTGTGACGGTAGGTTTTTTACCTGAGGGGGAATATAATGGGATATTTTTATAGAGCAGGTTGTTACAGACGCGGCGATATCCAATATGTCTACCATTTTTATTTTTGTTAAGATTTACACATTAGATGCATTTTTGAACAGAATTAAAGCTTGTTTTTGTGCTGCCATTTTCTGAGAGCCATATTTTTGGGGCGATTGTCAGGTAGGGTCTCATTTTTTGCGGGACGAAATGACGGTTTGATTGGTACCATTTTGGGGTACATACGCTTTTTTGATCGCATGTAGAGATGAGCGAACATGCTCGTCTGAGCTTGGTGCTCGTTCGAGCATTAGTGTATTCGCATATGCTCGCTACTCGGACGAGCATATCGCGATCCTCGAGGAAATGGCAACTTCCTCTTCCTGCATGTTAGCCGCCTTTTTTCAGCCAATCAAATGCAGGAGAGTCTTTGGTACCTCCTAGCATCACGTGGGGCCCCTACAAGTCGATAGCAGGGATTGGCTGGCCAGATCAGATGACCTGGGAATATAAGAATCTGGTCCCGCACTGCTCTCGTCATACGCCGTCTGCATGAGATTAGGGATAGAGCTGTTGTCTGTCAGGGAGAATGTTAGGACCTGAATTTAGATGTTGGTTAGGCAGGAATCACCCACAAAGAACCCAACAGCCCTTCTAAGGGCTACAAGCAGGTTTTTTTTTGGTCTCCTCCTGGCTGCTGGCTGGGACTTGTAGTGCAGCTACCGCCATCTTGGCTGCACACTGTGCACAGCGACTGGTGGCAGAAAGGGGACAGCACATGGTCCACACAGACCCCATTGAAATTGCCCAAAGTCCTCTCAGTACTCATTTTTGCTGCTGCTGTACCCTTGGCTTGCTGGGATCTGTAGTGCAGTCTAGGGAATATGTTTTTTCACTCAGTTATATAAACTACAGTCCAGTGAACAATTGTGAGGTGTGCGATACACTAGCCGCAGTCTAGAGAATACGTTTTTATTCTCAGTTATATAAACTACAGTCCAGTGAACAATTGTGAGGTGTGCGATACACTAGCCGCAGTCTAGAGAATACGTTTTTATTCTCAGTTATATAAACTACAGTCCAGTGAACAATTCTCTAGTGTGCTGCACAGCAGCGTCAGTCTATAAAGTACGTATTTTCTCTCAGTTATATGTATTACAGTCCAGTGAAAAATGGAGTGCTTTGAGTTAAAATAGCCGCCATTTAAATACTACGTTTTTTTCTCAGTTATATGTACTACAGTCCAGTGAACAATTCTCTAGTGTGCTGCAAAACAGCATCAGTCTATAAAATACGTATTTTCTCTCACTTATATGTATTACAGTCCAGTGAAAAATGGAGTGCTTTGTGGTAAAATAGCCGCCATTTAAAGACTACGTTTTTTTCTCAGTTATATGCACTACAGTCCATTGAAAAATGTAGTGGTTTGCGGTAAAATAGCCGCAGTCTAAAAATTCCTTTTTTTCTCTCAGTTATATATACTACAGCACAGTGAACAATTCTGTCGTGTGCGGTATAGTAGCCGCACTCTAGTGTTGACACCAACAAGTGACCAAGTTAGTTGAGGTAGCAGGTGAAGCAAATAAAATTTTACACTGACAGCATGGCGGTGACAACAGAGTGACCAAGTTACACTCAGGTAGTAGGTGAAGCACATAAAATTTTACACTGACACAGCATGGCGGTGACACCACCAATGCCTTGGTCAGACTGAGATTGCAGTCAAATGGCTGTAGGTGAGCCTCCCAAAAATTCTTTGAGTGTCTGTAGTTGACGCTACTAAAAAATGTGTTCGAGAGAGGGCCTGTAGGTGGCCCTTCGCAAACATTGTTTGTATAGAGCACCAGTTGGCCCTCAGAAACATTGCCTGTTGGCTCAGCGTTTGTGTAAGAAGAGGAGGAGGAGGAGGAGAGGATACATAAAGAATCTTCATGTTGAGCTGCTTTCCCCCGCTGGAGATTTGCATTCCGGTGAAATCCAGGGTTTATTCCTTTCAATAATAGTCAGCCTGTCAGTTGAAAGGTGTGTACGCTTATCAGTGATGATGCCACCAGCTGCACTTAAGACCCACTCTGACAACACGCTAGCGGCAGGGCAGGCCAGCACCTCCAAGGAGTACAGCGCCAGTTCGGGCAATGTGTCCAGCTGTGCAACCCAGTTGTTGTATGGAACAGAGTGATCACGCAGGATATTGGTATGGTTACCTAGGTACTCCCTCACCATCTTTCTGAACAGCTCCCCCCCTACTGGGGGATGGGTGACATAGTCTTGCTGGGGTGCCATAAAACTTGCAAAGTCCTTGGAGAGTGTTCCCCTTCCAGAGCTTGACAAGCTGCCTGCTCCCCTCGTCTCCACCGCAAGTTGGCCAACAGAACTATGTCCTCTGCCACTAGCGGTGTCAGATGGGAAGGATAGTTTCAGCTTGTGCACTAGGGACTGTTGATATTGATTCACTCTCATACTCCTTTCCTCTACAGGAATGAGAGTGGAAAAGTTCTGCTTGTACCTGGGGTCCAGTAGGGGGTGAACACCCAGTAATCGTTGTTGTAAAAAATGCTTCTAACGCGAGGGTCACGGGAAAGGCAGCCTAACAAAGTCAGCCATGTGCGCCAGAGTCCCAACACGCAATAATCTCCTCAATAGGCTGACTCTCCATTTCCTCCTTCAACTCCTCCTCTTCAGCCCATACACGCTGAACAGATAAGAAGGAATGAGCATAGGTACCCTCTTCAGTCTCGCCAACAGTCTCCTTCTCCTCCTCCTCCAATACGTGCTGAGAAACAGACCTGAGGGTGGTCTGGCTGTCAAGCAACGTATCTTCTTCCCTCATCTCCTGTGACAAGAGCAAAGCCTCTGACTTTATGCTGAGCAGTGACTTTTTCAGCAGACAAAGCAGCGGGATGGTGACGCTGATAATGGCGACATAGCCGCTGAAGATCTGTGTTGACTCCTCAAAGTTGCTTAACACCTGACCGATATCAGACATCCACTCCTCATTGTACACTTGAAGAAGCTGACTAACCTGACTACCAGTTCTTGTGGAAGTTGTCATCTGGCAGTCTAGAATTGCTCTTTGCTGCTGGTAAACCCTGTCTAACATGTGTAATGTGGAATTCCATTGTGTGGGCACATCGCACAACAGTCAGTGAGCGGTCAGTCGTAAGCGCCGTTGCACTGCCCTGAGAGTGGCAGCATCTGTGGTTGACTTGCGGAAATGCGCACAGATGCGCTGCACCTTGGTGAGCAAATCAGACAAATTGGGGTAGGTCTTGAGGAATCGCTGAACCACAAGATTGAACACGTGGGCCAGGCAGGTTTTAAATGCAGTGTTTATATGGGTTGTTGTTACTTTGGGAAATAGTATTAGTGTATAATGGCACATGTGTGAGCCTGCCGAGTTGCAGAGCCGCCACCAAGTTACACCCGTTGTCACACACAACCATGCCTGGTTTGAGTTTCAGCGGCACCAGCCAAAGATCAGTCTGCGCCGTGATGCCCTGTAACAGCTCTTGGGCGGTGTGCCTCTCGTCACCTAAGCTCAGCAGTTTCAGCACCGCCCATTGGCGCTTACCCACGGCAGTGCTGCTGCGCCTAGAGCTACCGACTGAAGGCGCCGTGCTCACAGATTGTATTTGAGAGTAGGAGGAGGAGGGGTTGGAGGAAGAGGCATAATAAGTCTGAGAAACCATGACCGAGGTAGGCCCCGCAATCCTTGGTGTGGGCATTACATGAGCGGCCCCAGGGTCAGACTCGATCCCAGCCTCCACCAAGTTAACCCAATGTGCCGTCAGGGAGATATAGTGCCCCTGCCTGCCAGCACTTGTCCACGTGTCCCTGGTTAGGTGGACCTTCTCAGTAACCACGTTGGTCCGGGCATGGATGATGTTCTCTGACACGTGCTGGTGTAGGGCTGGGACGGCACATCGTGAAAAATAGTGGGGGACCAAGTACCGAGAGACAGCCACCGCCATCAGGTTGCGGAAAGCCTCAGTCTCTACCAGTCTATATCGCAGCATCTCCAGGCTCAGCAGTTTTAAAATGTGGACGTTTAGGGCTTGTGCATGTGGGTGGGTGGGTGGTATTTGCGTTTGCGCTCCAATGTCTGATGCAAAGACAGCTGAAGACTGCACATTGGTGTAGGGTGTGGAGGATCGTGGAGGTGAAGGGGTGGTTGTAGGGCAGGAGGCGCTCGTGCCGGGGTCCTGGCCAGGGGGTTGACTAGCTGAGCCAGCATGTGACAAAGGGGTAGGAGCAGTGGTGTGATACGCAGGAGGTGAACGGCCTTGGTTCCATTGAGTCGTGTGTTTAGCACTCATATGCCTGCGCATGCTGGTAGTGGTTAGGCTGGTAGTGGTGGCTCCCCTGCTGACCCTGGTGTGGCACAGGTTGCACACCACAGACCGTCCGTCATCACATTCTTTAAAAAACCTCCAGACTTGCGAACATCTAGGCCTCGGCACGGGAGCTTCACTACGTGAAACAGTTGCTGATCTACTTGCTCTGGCCCTGCTTCTCCCTCTGGCCACCCCACTGCCTCTTCCAACCTGTTCTGGTGCTGCACTTTCCTCCCCCTCAGAAGCACTGTCTTGACTAGGCTAACCAACCCAGCTCGGGTCAGTCACCTCATCATCCACCTGCTCTTCCTCCAATTCCTCACTCTGCTCCCCCCTCGGACTTACTGCCCTGACAACGTCAATGTCTGACAACCGTGTCTCATCATCATTCGACACCTCTTGACACACTACTTGCACACTCTCATCACCCACAGACTGCGAAAGTTCTAAATTTTGGGCATCTGGACAGAGCAACTGCTCAGGTTGCTGTTGAGCAGTGGTTTGTGTCTTTGGGTAGGGTCCTGAAAAGACTTCCTGTGAGTATGCCGGATCTGAATCCATATTTTCCATGGGAGGGGTGTTGAGGGGTTAATAGTGAGCAAGTCTATCTATCTGTATGTATGTATCTTTCTCTCTCTTTTTTCACATGCTGGCCAGCAAACCTTTGTCTCTGCCCACTATCATTTCCACAGACAAACTAGCTCAGTATTCCCCACCACCAAACACACAGCATTACCAGCTACTTACCTGCAGGAGACTAAACCTGAGGAGAGGGGTTTATATAAGGTGCTGCCAATTATTGCCAGGTGAGGCAAAGCTGCAGCCAAACCTAGTGGGTTTATGTTCTTATGTTATGTTTGGTATAATTTGGTAAAATGTATATAGATTGTAAGCTCCTTTTTTATTTTAACCCCTTCAACCCCGGGCCTGTTTTCACCTTCCTGACCGGGCCATTTTTTGCAAATCTGACATGTGTCACTTTATGTGGTAATAACTTTGGAACGCTTTTACTTATCCAGGACATTCTGAGATTGTTTTCTTGTGACACATTGTACTTCATGACAGTCATAAATTTGAGTCAATATATTTCACCCTTATTTATGAAAAAATCCCAAATTTGCCAAAATACAATACTTTCAAAATACAGAGTAATACCTCCAAAATAGTTATTTTACATTCCCCATATGTCTACCATATGTCTACCTCTTTTTAGGACATTAGAGGGCTTAGAAATTTAGAAGCCATTTTTCAAATTTTCACCAAATTTTCCAAAACCATTTTTTTAAGCACCAATTCAGATATAAAGTGATTTTGAGGGGCTTACATAATGAAACCCCCCATAAATGACCCCATTTTAGAAGCTACACCCCTCAAGTTATAAAAAACTGCTGTTACAAACTTTGTTAACCCTTGAGGTGTTCCACAAGAATTAAAGGAAAATGGAGGTGAAATTTCAAAATTTCACTTTTTTGGTAGATTATTCATGTTAATAATTTTTTTCTTGCAACACAGCAAGGGTTAACAGCAAACTAAACCTCAATATACATTACTCTGATTCTGCAGTTTACAGAAATACCCCATATGTGGTGGTAAACGTCTCTATGGGTTTGTGGCAGTGGTCAGAAGGAAAGGAGCGCCATACGGATTTTGGAGGCAGATTTTGCTAGAATAGTTTTTAGGCACCATTTTGTAATTGAGATACCCTGACGTACCCCTTCAGTGGAAACCCTCAAAGTGACCCCATTTTGGAAACTACACCCTTCAAAGAATATATTAAGGGGGGTACTGGCCACTTTGACCCCCTAAGCGTTTTACGGAATTTGGAAACACTTGGCTGTGAAAATGAAAAGTTTAATTTCTTCCAATAAAATGTTGCTTTAGCCCCAAATTTTTCATTTTCACAAGAGGTAACAGGAGAAAAGCACCCCATAATTTGTTACCCATTTTCTCCTGAATACGGCAACACCCGGTGGTAAACTGGTGTGGGGGCACATGGCAGGACTCAAAACAGAAGGAGCGCCATATGGATTTTGCAGAACAGATTTTGATGGATTGGTTTGCGGGTGCCATTGATTTTTAATTTTTTGAGTTATTGTCTTATGTAGGGGCTCATTTTTTGCGGGATGAGATGACGGTTTGATTGGTAGCATTTTGGGGTACATAAGACTTTTTGATCGCTTGGTATTACAGTTTTTGTGAGTCAAGGTGAAAAAAAATAGCTGTTTTGGCATGGTTTTTTTTTTTTTTTTAATTTTTGCAGCATTCACCCGGGGGACCATCTCATGTAATATTTTTATAGAGCAGGTTGTTACGGACGCGACGATACCCAATATGTCTAACTTTTTTATTTTTGGAAAGTTTTACACATTAGATTCATTTTAGAACAGAATAAAAAATTTTTTTGTGTTGCCATATTCAAAGAGCCATATTTTTATTTTTTTTTTTCAGGCGATTGTCTCAGGTAGGGTATCGTTTGTGCAGGACAAGATGACGGTTTGATTCGTACCATTTTGGGGTAAATATGCCTTTTTGATCGCCTGTTATTACACTTTTTGTGAGGCAAAAGGGAAAAAAATGTCTGTTTTGGCTTAGTTTTTTTTTATTTTTTTTACAGCATTCGCCTGGGGGGCCATATCATGCAATATTTTTATAGAGCAGGTTGTTACGGACGCAGCGATACCCAATATGTGAATAATTTTTATTTTTTGAAAGTTTTACACATTAGATACATTTTTGAACAAAATAAAATATTTATTGTGTTGCCATTTTCTGAGAGCCATATTTTTTTTATTTTTCAGGCGATTGTCTTAGGTAGGGTCTCATTTTTTGCGGGACAAGATGACGGTTTGATTGGTACCATTTTGGGGTACATATGCTTTTTTGATCACCTGCTATTACACTTTTTGTAAGGGAAGGTGACCAAAAAAAAATGTCTGTTTTGGCAGTTTTTTTTTTTTTTTTTTTTTTTACTGCGTGCACCTGACGGGGTGGATTATGTGCTATTTTTATAGAGCCGGTCTATACGGACGCGGCGATACCCAATATGTTTTTTTTTCACTATTTTTTACAATTTTTTTAAATATTATTTTGTAAAAATGACGCTTTTTTGGGGGGGAACTTTATTTTTTTTCACTTTCTTATTTTACACTTTTTTTTCACTTTTGGGGATCTGATCCCCTTACAGTGCATTACAATACTTCTGTATTGTAATGCATTGGCTGGAAGCGTATTACTCAATGTAATACACTTCCAGCACACTGCCTGTGAGATCCAGGGGGCTGGATCTCACAGGCTTCCGTAGATAGCAGCCGGATGCCTAAGGAAGGCATCCGGCTGCTATCTCAGCCATCGGGTCCCCGTCACAGCAGCGCGGGGACCCGATGGCAACCCCTTCCCACCGCATGTGCTGCGGTCAGCGCTGACCGCGGCACATGAAGGGTTAATGCACCGGCATCGGTGTTTTCACCAATGCTGGTGCATACATCAGGGGTCCGGCTACTGGGCACAGCCGGACCCCGCCGCTAATCTGGCGGGCGCAGCTCCTGCACCCGCCCGATCAGCGCGCCGTAGTAGTACGGCGCTGATCGGGAAGTCACTTCCCGCAGTGCCGTACATGTACGGCGCTGGTCGGGAAGGGGTTAAAAGGAGACAGCTAGAATGCTTTGTGTTTTATGTAGTTTAATGAATGATTTATGTGCAATATTTCTGTTTTAAACCAAATGCATGTTCCTTTAAGACTGATGGATTCTGGGAACTGGTAAATTGTATATAAGTGCACTTGTATGTAGGTGGAGGGATCCTCAGTTCAGACTGGATGAGCTGAGAGCTGGGGTGCTACTTGATCCTAAGGTAGCTGCAACTTAACCTCTTATTCTCCTGAACTTTGTTTTTGTTAATTTGTTTTGTTTTTGCTCAAAAATAAACCTGAGCTTATTTTGCCAAGACCTGATTGAGGACTGTTTCTAACGGCAACGACTCCCACACCCCAACAAGGGGCAGGCTGGGGGGAAGGAGGTTGAGCTGGAGGAGCCAGAGGTCTACTCCCTTGGCTAAAGTGGGTGGACTGTGTGGAAGACTGGGTGGTGGATAAATTACTTGGACACATTATCCGCTATCCACGTCATCACCTGTTCGCACTGTTGTGGTTTCAATAGTGGTGTACCACGTGACCTTGTAAGTTGCGAGATGAAGCTAGGAAGCGAAACTCTGCGGCATTCCTCCCAGTAGGTACTGTGTCACCCTGCCCAGGACCACGGCCTCTGCCCCCCTACATCACTTGTACGCCCACGTCCTTGACCCTTAGCCCTTGGGTTCAACATTTTGTGTAATCACTAAACTGTCGAATTAATATCTGAGGCAAACGTATTCTCTAGACTGCGGATAGTGTACCACACACCACAGAATTTTTCACTGGACTGTATTAAATTTATCTGAGAGAAAAAACGTATTCTCTAGACTGCCGCTAGTATAACGCACACCACACAATTTTTCACTGCACTGTAGGATATATGAATGAGAGAAAAAAATGTATATTTTCTAGACTCCGGCTAGTGTGCAGCACACGACAGAATTTTGCACTGCACTGTAGTGTATATAACTGAGAGAAAAAAACGTAGTCTTTAGACGGCGGCTATTGCACCACAAATCACTTTTTCACTGCACTGTATGATATATAACAGAGAAAAAAAACGTATGTTTTCTACACTCCGGCTACTGTGCAGCACACAACATATATACTACAGCGCAGTGAAATATTCTAACAGAGAAAAAACATATTCCGAAGACTGCACTACAGATCCCAGCAAGCCAAGGTACAGCAGCAGCAAAAA